>JAHXMU010024737.1:195498-257965 GCA_019455685.1 Philornis downsi
ACACTAAGTAGTGCTTAAAATATGGAACATTAGCAATATCTAAGGAACAAACCATCCATTTACGGAAATGCCTATATTTTTGAACATTTCTAAGAGATTCAAACTAAGTTCCATGGTTCATTTGTTGCCTAGAGAAATCGCCAAACTGCAATATGTTTGTGTCTTGAAATCGCTAAAATAACTTATTTCTCAACCTTCTCTCACCAAGCCAAATGACGAACAATTTCTAATAATTCTTATAAGTTTTCATAAATTAAAAAATACATATGTAGTGTATTTTAAAAGCACCATCACATCATTCTTAACACACAACGCAAAATTACCCTTTGATTTCCCGCAACTGGAAAATGTTTGTAATAATATCCTTCTTGAGATGTAACACTTTCCCCTTTTTTATTTGTTTTGCACTGTTTATTGATTTTTTCCCACTATTTCTTTCTTTTTTGCCACTTCGCCATATGCTTTATGTGACGATATGAAATCAAACCCTTTTCCGCAAAATGTTTAGCTTATGACCTATATTCAAAACATAGACAAAAATGAATAAAGCATTTGCAATGCCTTATTCTACGGACCACCGCAAAAGGACTCTTAGCATTTCAAGCATATGGTAAGTGTCCTCAACAGTCGAAAGTTTAAAACATTTTTTCAACTCTAGCATTCATCAAACTTGCTCACTTTGGGCGGCAAGCACGTTAAACAAGGATATCCTTTCATCGTAAATCACAAAAAAAGGAGGCGAGCCCATAAAACAACAGCCAACGTAACGAAACAAGCACTCGGTCTACCCGGAGAATCAGAAAAAACTTGGCAACACTTCAAACGGTGAAATTCATAAATGTATGAGGTTGATTTATGGTGAAACCGCAGCCATCGACAACGGTACTCAAATAAAGCCATGAGTTGCTGTAATGCAGTCAAACAATGTTAGTATTAACGCATGTACAACTGGTGAACGGTTACAGTGTCAAGGCAGCACATTGCTTTATATCCTGTTATCCCTTGATAAACATAGCAAAAATAAAGGTTGTTTATATCGCTTTTCTTATTTCAATCTTTAAACTTTTGATTTATATTAACCCACCAATGTATGCTATTAAGCAATCCACCTCCCGGTATGAGAAATTAAATTTCCATTGTAGTCTGCCGCCCATGGGTATGTAACGTTCCCGTACATTTAACTTTACCTCAAGTTATGCTCGAGTAAATTTGCTCATACACCGGAAATAAAGTTATTTAAATTCATTTATACGCGCGGTATTCAATGGTTTTATTGTCGTTTACGAACAATTTAATCCAGTAAATGCATTTACAAGCAAAGGAAGTGCTAAAAATTGTGGACATATGTTTGTTTTCCGTATTTTAGTTCTTGAAACGTGCTCTGAATATCAGAAACTTACATAGAGCAGAGAGGTTTGTTGGGTGCAATATATAATGGAGAGATTCTTATATATGGTACTTATGCGAGACTTGTAAACTATATTGCTGCCAGAGGTAATAAATCATTTTTATAAAATACGAAGAAAACCTGTGTGTTTTCACAAATTGTCTTCCAAGTTATAATCATACACGACCCATAGTAGCCTAGAAGTATGCAACGGGTTAAAAACAAACATTTTAGACGAACTTAAAACAAATTTTGAAGTTTAGCTGATCAGCATAGTTTTACATGTCACGGAACACGATTTTGACTAGCGTAAAAAATACCTGACGTTTAGCTTTGGCTTTGGGACGAATGTCAACCTCTACACTTTGACAATAATTCTGAGTACTATACACACCATAACATACGAATATGCGCCAAGAATGCCGTAGCTTTTTACGGAAATGGACTGTGTTAGGCGGATTTCCTTGTTATATTGAGGAATTAAGATGGAGAACATCAAGATAAACTTGATTGAACCACGCTAACATATGTTACTTTTGCTTTATAAAAAGACACGAATTTGTCTTTAAATATGTTACAAATATAGATAATGGGTTTCCACACTTAGTGGGAAATACGGATCCGCCTTCCGCATATTAAAACGATGAGCATGTCAGTTAATCCGTGCCAATTTATGATCCCAAAATTTGAAAAAAAATCAAAGAGTACATATTTCAGGAACAGATTTTTCTGTAACTTCTAGTTAACTTTTCCTAACGTGTTTCCATAAGTTATATTAAAATGAAACAAAATTAGCTGCAGATGTTTTACATTTGCTGGAACATTGGAAAAGATGGGGCAATCTTATGGCCAAATAAGGAGACATTTCCAAATTTTCTCCACACATTACGGAAATTTCAGTGGAATTACTCAATTTATCTTTTACCAATGTGTTATGCTTTGGTGCAAAAGATTGACAAGGACCTGAAGGGCGAAGTAAAAAATATGTAATATAACAACTGTGAAAACATTCCGCTTGGAAATTACAGAGGAGTTATTAACACAGTCCACTTTGTTAATTTTATCGATGTTGTTTATTTTTCGTTCCTAGTCCCAACTTAAAGAATAAGTTAATGCATTCAAAGCTTTGTGTAATTTAGTGCAATTGAAGGTTAGGTTAGATCAGTGTGGCAGTGTGAATAGACTCACTTAGACTGTGTAATCCACTGTGATACCACGGAAACTAGAGACAGAGATGCCCCCAATTTCCCCAAAGTTGAACCATTCTGCGCGCCTCAAAAAGCTCTATGTCGGACAGTATCTATTATATATCCCGATCCCCAAGTTCCCTAAAGAAATAAGAGCCCAGTGTTGATCCATGCCTGTCCGCCAGGGCGGGGCAATTGCAGAGAAGGTGCTCTATGATGGACTCATCCTTTTCATCCCCGCAACCCTGTCACTAGTCGCAGCCTTCAGTCTCACTGCATATCTTCCAATCAGACAGTGTCCCGTCATGACGGATACAAGTAATGAGATGTTGTATCTTGATAGCGACAGCAGTTTGTGTGAACACCTCAAATCTTATAGCTCTTCGTATACTTTTTGCCAAAAATACAAATAATATCGCATCACAACCGCTGTATTCGTGACTTCTGGCTATTTCCTAGACTAAAAAAAAAAACATTCACGAAACATGGTTTTGAGTCAATTGAAGGGGTTCAAGGTGTGTGATACAGCATTAGGTAGGACATACCAAAAAATTAATATTTAGCATGCTTCTAGGATTAGGAAAAGAACGTTGGCATAAAGACGAAGTACACCAAAGAGAATACTTCGAGGATAAATTAAATAAATTTGGACGAATAAAGAACATCTTGTTTAAAATACAAACACTATTCCTAATGTTTAAAATTTTTGTACAGACTATTGGAAGTCTGCTCGCTTTTGGTATTTCCACTATCTTTGTTTTTTTTTTTTTTTGCATTTGGAGGAAAATTATGTACTTTTAATAAATTTAAAAAGTATTTAATTAAGAAATAAAATGCTTCCATACTGTAAAACAGGGGGCTGCAATTTCCATTTATAGTCTGTTTCCGTAAAACGTTAAGAACGGTATGGGCACGAATCATCTGGAGCAAGATTTTTATAAAGCGCCTGAAAATTTTCAAAAAACATCGCTGCCATTACATATTTTTTCAAAATTTCTTCTCTTATTTGTTCTCATAAGGAAAATAGTTTTATAGTAACCCTACTGAATACAAACAAAAGTTCTTTAAAATGGAAATCTATTCTAATTGCAAAGGCAAACACCCATTCGTTTTCAAATAGCTGTTCGTTTATTTGACAAATGAATTGAGTGATTCTTTTTACAGCGACAGACAGTTAATCTTCTGATGTACATATATATTCATGTCTGACCCCTCATTTAATGTTTACCCTCCTAGTACCCCTTTCAAAGACGGTTGTTTGTTTGTAACCCGTGTTTGCGGCACCTCTCAACTATGTTTTTTAGGTTTCTTAGAATGTTTCCAGAGTAAACAAGAGTCGCTAATTTTGTTGAAAGCAACAAACTGGTTCAAATTTCATTTGCTTCAATAAAGCTTTTGAAGACATTGCTCACGACATTTTTATAATGAAGCCTAATTGTCTCCTTTCTGGATCAAAACATAACTTTCATCTAGAATACGACGATGTTCTGATATTCGTCAGGATAGCCACTACGGTTCGTTGCTATTTTTGAATGAACATTACGCTACTGCTTAAACGGGGATAACTATAGCGACACGGGCGGTTTTATTAATGTCCAAATTGATATTAATCTATTATTATTATTATTTTTTTTTTCTTGAAGTGGTGCAAAGCGCAAATGTTTTATTTTCCATCAAAATAACAAATTGTTCGTAATTATTCATATTTTTTTTGTTTGCGGAAATAGTGTGTGTTTATTGAGAAGAAATTGAACTTCATTGGATATGTGAGCTTGATTGTCAATAAATCAAGATCTGCACTTGACTGTGTTAAGAAGCGGACAAATGAGTTTACGAATCCGCATTTTACAAAACCATCAAATACATCTCTTGTAAAACTAGTGTTTAAATACGCTTAAATTGTGTAGAATACTTGCTAGCGATTATATAAGAAATCCCTTGAATCTATGCAAAAGCAATCATTGTTGTTCTATCTTCACGTTTAGGCTGGGGATACGACAGTAGCTTCCTTTCATTTGAAAGTAGATTTCACTCATTAGACATTTAAAACTTGTGGGTAGAAGAGCTATACTTGGTCTTGCCCCAACTCTTAAATGACAATGTCGGATTTTTTATTAGGAAAAACTTTACTAATGTGAAAAATTTTAATGGTCATAAGAGAATATTACTTTCAGATATACATAAATTGAAATCTAATGCAATGCAGAGAAACATGTTTAGATTCTTAACCACATATAGGTTTTCTAACCGCATATGCAACTACAACTACTGCCGACAAACGTACGATTGCATTTAATATTTGCACTTCCGTTCCGCACCAGTTGAGGTTATGCGCCATGCTTTAAAAACTATTTCCGGCGGAAATGTGTTTCAAAGGTGGCACGTGAATATGTGTTCAAATTACTCAATTTAATAACATATTTCAAGCGCATGTAAACACAAACATTGAACTGAAAACTAAAAAGAGAGTCAAACACATTGTAGCACAAAAATAGGTAATATGCAATTTTGGTAGTTCTAACCCTTTAACATTTGATATATTTGACTACTAAACCCCCCTTCCACCACACGTCAATAAAATAAAAATAAATTACGAGATGTGTTCAAAAAATAAGTGAATTTTCAAACTTCGCGGGCTACGTACATTCGGCTTTCGATTATTATTATTTTTTTTTTTTTCATGTTAGTAAACTCGTCTCGAAGATATGTTTAGCACATTTAGTCTGCTCGTAAGAGGCATATATAAGACAAGTGTTTTGCGTGTTTGGCGATCTTTTGCTATCGAAAAAAATTGATCAAAGAAGTTGCATAAAATTTTGTGTAAAAAAATGGAATTAAGTGCCCAAAAATATTTGAAATGCTGACAGTGGCATACTATGAGAGTATTCTGAGTCAAAAAAAAAAAAAAAAAAAAAAATGTTTACAAGTGGTAGAAGCTTTTCCCAGAATGTCGAGAAGATGCGAATGACGACGCTTGCTATGGACGCCCCATCACATCAACAATCGGCAAAAATGTTGAAAAAGTGAAGAAAATTTTTATGGAGAATCGACGAATCACAATGAGAGAAGTTGCTGAGAATGTCGGCATATCGGTTGGCTCATCCTATGCAATTTTTTCGGAAATTTTAGGCATGAAGCGTGTGGCAGCGAAGATCGTTCCAAAATTGCTGAATTTGTACCAAAAACAACATCGCATAAGCATCGCTCAAGAATTGTTGAATGACGTCAACGACGATCCAGATTTGCTAAAAAGGGTCGTAACTGGTGACGCATCATTGGTGTATGGTTATCACATCGAGACCAAAGCCCAATCGTCTCAATAGAAAAGTCCAGGAGAGCTAAGACCTAAAAAACACGCCAAGTTCGATTAAATGTCAAGGTTTTTCTCACTGTTTTGTTCCATTACCTTGGCGTAGTGCATCAGGATTTCTTACCACAAGATCGTACGATAAATAAGGAGTATTACCTTAAAGTTAAGTGCCGTTTACGTGGAATAATATGAAAAAAATGCCGGAAATTGTGGAAAAAAATTCATGGCTTTGCATCATGATAATGCACTTGCTCACTCATCTTTGCTTGTGAGAGGTTATTTGGCCATTATCATGCCTCATCTACCGTATTCAGCAGATTTGGCTCCCTTCGACTTTTCCCCGTTCCCGAGATTCCCCAATTGCACTGAGAAATTTTAGTGAAAATGAGAAATATTCCCAATTTAGCAGTCGGTAAATTAGGACAACGTAGCATCGTCTTAAATAATAGATTCAGACCGATGAGTTCCACCTCAGCGAGGAATATAAGTAGTAGTAAATGGAACCATATCCCCACATAAGAGATATCGGCAAACTGTTTAACTATCCCCTGTTTAAAATACGTCGAACCAGATTGATAACCTTTCATTAGGTGGCAACAGCGTAATAGATAAAGCGAGTAATACGTAGTGACTCGAATTTTTCAAAAACAATGGTTGAAACTTTGCCATGAAGTTTCCAATGGTGAAAATGTGGCCACGTATCTCTGCAAATATATGAGAATGCTTTAAAGGTTGTTTGTTTTGGAAGACAGTAATGGCAAAGAGTTCCTGTCAATTATCGACTGTAGCGTAGATTGCCTATGATCGAATCAAAAAGAGGCCAGAATTGCAATATCATCGCTGGACAACAAACCTACGTGTACTTTCAGGCCAGAGGCATTTGTAATCGGCAGGTGTGATATTATAGTGAGCATATATCCGCTCCTACTTAATATTCCTGGTTAATCAACTTATAGGATTTTCATAATGCGACAAATCCTGGTGAATCCCCAAGATTAACAGATAAATAGAGCTAATTTCACACGATCTTTCGCTAAAAAAATATTTTATTCCATTTCTGATTTTGATACCCTTGCGAAGTTGATATGCAAAGCCGTCAATGAAGTTTTGTAATGACTGTACTGAGCCGCTTTGCAACAAACGAGATGATTATATCATGCAATCCTCTTATCATATTTAAGAAGATAATAATGAGGAAAGTTGCAGTGAAAATTTGTTAAATATTATCACAGTCTTCTCAAGCATAGAGAAGGAGTCAGCAAAAATCGGTTTGGTTGGAATTATGAACTAAAAACAAGTTATTTGTTTCGAGGAGCAAACATTCTAACTCCCAGCTGTTTTTAGCAGGGCTGCTGTTTTCCAATTCGTTGCCTTCAAAATATAAAAGAGTCTAAATTATATAAAAGTGGTCATCGAGAAATTAAGAAGTAATAGGGCAGCAGGCGGAGATGGAATATCAGCTGAAATTCTACGGGTTGACATCGAAACCACAAATGAACTTCTGCAACCCCACATCACCTGAGTTTGGAAGGAAGAAAGGTTGCCCTCAACTTAGAAAAAATTCATATTTGTAAAGTTACCGAAAAGTGGCGACTTAAAAGATTGCAACATTTGGACAGGAATTACTCTGCTTAACATCATGAACAAGATACTAGCAGTCATAATACAGAGAAGACATCATAGTAAGATAGAAAACGATCTGCGATAAGAACAGGCGGGTATCAGGCCAAACAGGAGCTGCGTAGATCAGGCCAACATTCTACGCTTCATAATAGAACAATCCCTAGAATAGCGTGCTACCCTGTACCCAGTGTTCGTACATTTCAAGAAAACCTTGGTACCATCAGACGCACTGTCATATGGGAAGCATTGTGAAGAAAAGGAGTGCCCCAGAAAATAACTCGAGTCAGTAGAGCTATGTTTTAGGAAGCAGAACCCTCGCCACCAACGCTGAATTTGAGCAAAAAACCCTCGATTGCCTCAACTGTTCACTGGGTTCATTGTTCACCTCAACTGTTCATTATTATACTGAATTATATCGTGAGCGAATTCTGTTCAGAGTGGAGAGGAATTACGTTATCTACTCTCGCGTTATCTACTCAACGTGCAAGCAAAATTAGAAGATTGGCGCGCAATGTTGGACTTGAGATAATTACGAAAAAAAAACCAAACTATGCGAATCAACAATGTTAACACAGGGAACATCATGCTACAAGGCCGACTATTCGAATACATAGATAGTTTCTGCTAGCTAGGCGGTACAGTGACAACAAAAGACCAAAAACAGACCTAAATAACAGGCTCAATGAGGCTACATTTAGAGGCTATAATCAATATGGAGAAGATTATAAATATTTAGAAGAATATTCGACGCATGTGTAAAGTCAACTCTGCTGTACAGAAGTGAAACCTGGCTAGTATCGAACATCATTGCGTAAAAGCTACAGGTATTCATTCACAACTGCCTCAGAATCATATGCAGAATATTTTCACCTAACAATATCAGCGACACGAATCTCTCGAATGAAACTAATGAGGAATCTCTTGAATATAACTATACTAATACAAATAAAACGTAAAAAAATGTAGATCACAAGGTCGACCAAAAAGCACCTGGGGACACACAATACTCCAATAACTAGGACAGTGAAACGTTTCCAATCGATCTATTTCGAGGCACGGCTCTGTATAGTATTTTTCTTTCGGCTTTGATCAAGTGTAGTAGGACACCTCTCGTATTGCGTTCATATTTGTTCAACTTGATGTCTAACCACTTTTTTGTTTGTTTCTATATTTAAATTTCTTAAAATCTGATGCTTATTAAAAGCTCACATCAGAATAAGCCTTAATCGAAATTTTAGTTACGTGGATCCTTAATGCTATTAAATTTAATTGAAAAACGATTCTTATTAAACGCCTTACATCTGATATTTTCAAAGCATTACCTCTCGTTATCGTACCCATCAGCAGAAAGCAATTTTGTCCTACTTAACTGCATGCAATACAGCTACCATTTTGACCTCATCATCTTTGTACAGCCTCCTTCAGGCATATGGAAATGTCAGGAAATTATTGTTATAAAAACAAGTAGTTTCTATTCCAATTGTTGCGAGGGTGTCGTCGTCGTCATCATCAGTGACAGTGGCAACAGCATCATTCTTACTGCTGTTGTTGGTTATTTTTATAGAACAACATGTTTTCGAACAATTTCCATAGTTGTTATTGTACGATTATTGCAACTGTTGATAGTGCGGGGGGAGCTGACAAAGGGTCAAATTGACACTGAAGAGCAGCAAACTTTCGTAGCAGAAGAACTTTTGGACAGAATTAAGTAGATTTTATATTTACATAAGAAAACAAATTAACGGCAATTTCAGCCTACGGTGCTCAACATTAAATTGAAATTAAGTTAATTTGTTAAAGCCTTTGAAAATTTTAAGTCCATTCTTTACGATTTTCAAATTAAAATTTTTCACTCCACCAATCCGGGTTTTCTGTGCAAAACCGTATACATAAGAAAACAGATACATAAAAAAATAAATTAACGGGTATTTCAGTTTACGGTGCTTGACCTTAAATTTAAATTAAATTAATTTATTAAACTCATTGCAAATTGTATTGCAATTCTTTGCGATTTTCAATTTAAAATTTTTCAGTCCATCAATCCAGATCTATATCCTGTATATCTGTCTATCTCCGTATCTCAGAAACGGAGTTTATAATTGCGGAAAAAAACTAATTTTTGACAATCTCTAGGATTTAGATTCAGAATATCCTATTATATGGTGCACAAAAATATCAAAAATTCTCCAAATGAACACATCGTTTAAATCACTGTCTTAAAAGCGGAACACCGACGGCGATGGATTGTTCGGAATTATTGTCGCTTTTGCTGTTTTATGTTCCACCGAGATCACTTAAATATCATTATATATTTAATGTAACACGGCATTCCACAAATTATGCCTAGTACATTCCTTTGAATCGCGGATTTATTGAACTCAATATCCTAAATGGGATTGCAAGAAATGAATACCAATTCAACACCTAGAGTTTTGTATGTCTAGGAAAAACTTTAAACTGTTTTTTTAGATATTTAAACTAAATTAATTTACATAGTTACATAACCTTTTTTTATTTCTATTTATTTCTTTTCTTTTTAATTTTTTTATTGTTATTATTTATTTTTATTATTATTTTTATTTTTATTTAATTTTATTTTTTTATTTTATTATTATTTTTATGCTTTTATCTTGTTTTTTTTTTTTTTTTTTTGTTTCAGTTTTTATTGTTTTTTGTTTTCATATGTTATATCAATTTTTAGTCTGTAAGGATTTATATGTCCATAGACCTAAATAAATGAAATGACATGAAAAAGATCAAACCGGGCCCAAAGGCCTAACTATAAATGTATTTAATAATGTTTTTTCATTTCTATAACTCAGTCAGTACAGTCAAATCGCAAGTTGAAAGCAAACATCAAAACACAGAAATATATTTTCTCGAGAAAAAAAAAACGCTTAAGCTCAGAAATAGTTTAATTCCGGTTTCAATGAACCGTCTCTAATATTCTAATTTTAAGGTTGTGGCAATTTTTTTAAATCTCTAAAATGAAAAAATCGCCTAAATATTGTTCAAATGCCAGAAACGGGCCGTCAAATCGATAAAGTATACGATTTTGCAGGTTTCAAAAAAGTTTGAAAAAACTGGTAGAAAAAGGTGTGAAATAGTAGCAAATAAATAACCGCAGTGCTTATATCTACAAGAAAAAAATGGAACATTTCATAGAAAATATAACTGACTATTAGACTTTCTTAAAAGTTTGTGAAGAACTGTGCACTCAAGATCGACAATATACAAAAGGAATTATATTTAAAAAATGGAGGGCAAAATAGCCGAAATGCCTAAATTTTGGAATCCGTAATAGGTTTGGAGAAAACGCTACTTATCATATGGTGTAAAGGAATGCTCAAATGTTGCCAGGTGAAAAAAAATACCAAAATACAAATAATGAAATTTGTGTCTTCTACTTAATAAACAAATATTGGGTCCAGAAGTTTGTCTATTATCAAAAGGCTTCAATTTTTGTTCTAAATAGCCAAAATAAATACCAAATTCTTTAGAATGCAAACATTTACAAATCTTTCAAGCTGATTGAATTGTTTCTCTTGCGGTTTTGGTAAAGTCTGAAGTTTAAGTCTAGCGTGAATTTAGAAATATTTAGAAATGTACTGCAAGAAAAAACTGCTAAATCTCAAGTATGTCTTTAGCCCAAAGTTTAAGATAGCTCACGATGATCTACACTAGCTCTTGGCCATGGAATATGAAGCTGAAGCTGAAATATATGCCTACTGTGTATTTTTAATGATATTGTATTGTATAGCCTGTCATTAGAATTCAAATCAAAAATATTGTAATAGATACCCTAAATCGAGTACAGAGAGCAAGTAAGTATAACATGTGGTAAAATGTGCCTTAAAAGCTGAATGTGTAATCATAGAAAAAGGCGAAAAAATGAGTGTTAATCCTTTAAACGCAAACTTGGCGCATAGGATAAAAAACACGGCAAGTTATCATTGACAAGCGTAACGGCACGATTTTTAATCAGTTTATGAGCATTGTCATAAATATTAGAAACAAGTAAGCAACTCAATTTAAATGCTTGACATTAGTATCCTCAGTTAGTTAGCTCTCTTATGCTTTCTGTATTATTTCTGTTTCTTGCCGAAAAGGTCGTACATTTTAATAAATGCCACAAATATTAGTAAAATGTTTGATTAGTAAACAAAATGCTTTCTGCTCCTTATAACACAATCTTGGAGTTTCGTTTCAGGCTCGTTACTCCAAAACAACTTTCACTTTTTTCTTAATATTTTTTTTACCACTTTTCTAAAACTTCCTTCCAAAATGTTCGCTGATCTCCTATTCACATTGCGGTTAATGTACATTGTCAGACTTTTTTCTTCTTCCTTCTCTTTCTCTTTCTCTCTCCCTCTCTCTCTATAGAAAAGGGGTCAAAAATTCAACACGCACATTGCCGCCCCACAGGCGGCACTTTCTCACTTCTCAATCCCTGTATTGAATTGGTCCTGTATCTTTCTTTTAGTGGTCGCAATCAACAAAAGTCAAATTACGTGGCATGTTTACATAAACAGGAATGTAGATTACACCAACACACAGCTTTGATATTAACACACCCTGCCTTCCAGACACACAAACAGAGGGAGAGAAAAACGCGTTTTATACCATCATCGGACTTGTTCACAACTACACTGCAGGACATTGTGCAATGACAAATAAATACATTAACATATACGATTGTATTGTGGATTGCTAAATTCGTGTAGGGGCTTTTTCACACTGCAAAATTTGCATGTTGTTTGTCACAGTAAGTAATACATTCTAATTCCACATGGCTGCAAAGTGAATTCTTTATGCGATTGTAAAGTAAATTGGCTCAGTGGAGCATCAACTCCTGCAGGAGTACGCAAATTGTTGTTGTTACTTAAAGAGAAGTACATACCGCCAAAACTTTCTACAACGAATTACATAAAAAAAGTTTAATACAAAATTTGCAACCATGCATGGAAACCTCATTAGAATATTGTTCTGATGCTATGCAGACAGTTTCAATTAAGGTCTCTTTATTTCTTAATGGCATTTACTTTCTGATTTACTTATTGCTCCAAATGACCTTGAACTCAAAAATATTCTTCATAACAAGCATTTTACTTAGTTCATTATCACCCCGACATGCTTAAATTATTGTCGTTTAAAAAGTTGTAGACATTTCTTAGTGCTGTTTGTATTTTTCTTTCTCTTTTGACTATTTGCAATCATAAATCATTCAGTGTCAATGTGTCTTATAAAAAAAATAAAATGTATTTTCCCCACAATTTTCTTCTTTCTCTTTCGAATATGTATGATGAATGATGCCATGAGTGCAATAATAAAAGTGGAGTCCAATTCAAGATGATTGAAAAGGTTATAGAAGATAAAATGTCATGCAAGTAATAGATAAATTTTGTATTAATATTACTACACTACAATTTACTACAAAAGAGATTGATACATTACGGAAAGAATACGCATATGGTTATCAAAAATTAAAATTTGGGGCGAGAGATGTCAAAATTACACGACGGTTATCATCGATATTTTGGGATAAGCCAATATAAGCAAATATTACTCAATCAAAAGGGATTTTCGAACTTCTCTCCAGATCACATGATTTTGGAAATGTTTGATCCTATTTTCCAACCGTCTGTTTCATTCAGAACACAATGATTCAGGCTACCGAATGTTATGCAACAAAAAGAAGTCATTGGATGTTATATGAGGGCTGCATGTTCCATGATTTCGATGTTTTGAGTACTTTGTATGTTCAACTTCCGAGCCGATCAGTGAGATGAATGTTGTGGTGGAGATTGACTTGTTTTCGGCAGCCGATTTCCCCTAGTTACCCAAAGACTTCTGTCGAAAAAATGACAGCATTAATTTTTCTGTGTTCCCTCAATGATACTGTAGCAACATAGCCGATATCATGTTCATTCGACCATTTGCTTTTAAGGGTTTTATGCGAGACAAATTTTGTGGGATCTTTGCTTAGTATAAGTTTTACGAGAATAGATTCATAATTTTCCACCTTCCATGCAACTGGATCGCAGCTTCTCAATTTTGTAAGCTCTGCTAAGCCGGAAAACTTGTTTTTTGTCATTTGCCAAGTAATGTTTATCAGTATACTAATCAACAATGCAAAACAATTGTGTAAATTTCACAAGCTAACTTAGTTAAAAACTTGCAACTTTTCCTATGGAAATCTAAGCAACATGCTTTGTTTTCAAATATATTTTCGACTTTCGTCTTTTATGTCAATATCTTTTTTTATTACGTTATTTTTTAAGTCACAATATTATAATGCGAATTCCAAAGAGTTTGTGATTTATTTTTAATTAAGTCAAAAAGATGCTTTGATTCTAAGAAGAAAGATGTTTATGCCCGTGAAAGAAACGTAACGAGCAGTGTCAACAGAGTAAGGCTTTTTATGCTGTCACTTCAATGTATTTCGTTGAAATTAAGCCCGTAAGTGTCATCTGAGAATAGCAGATAAAGATTATGATAAGAGGTTCCTTTCCTTTAAGGACATTAATGGAAACTTGATCGCACGTAAACCAAATGTGCTGCAAGCATGGATTCCAGAAAACAACACAGGTAACCATTTATTAACAGTGCTACAGACTGCCAATGACCAACTCGAAAATATATCAGGGTACCAATAAGACTGCTCAATAACAACATAGCTATATGTGTCGAAGGCTTGTCACTAGTACTATTTAAGACCGCGGACGATAGACTAATTTGCCAGAATTTAAATTTGACAAGACTAACTTTAGGTTTCGCAATTTTTTTCTGAAATGGTGCGGCCAACCAAAGCCACCCATTTCCATCCTACCGCTGGACACATCCGGTTATCCCGCCTCCACCTCCATTCATATCCTCCCTAGCCAGAGATAATGAGGAAAACCACTACTTTTATCTGTATCGTAACTCCTATACGTGGTACGCCGTCCTTGGTTTTGTTATTTCGTAGCTGGACTTGTGTTTTCCTGGATTTATGATAAACTCAAGTGGGATTCGAATTACAAAATCTGTTTGTATGAGCCTTCACTAGAATTTAAGCTTATTCTGTCCTGTGCTTAAAATGTATACCCAATTCAAATCTTCACCTCCATCCCATATAAGGTACTGATGATTGTAATATGTAAAAGACTAAAGCTTGCTCTGTCTGACTTATTAGTATGACCTTAACCCTGGTAAGTAAAATTCCGGCTAGGAACTTACAACGCAATCAAAGAGAAAAAGATTGACTCATGTTAATGTAAAGCCGCGTTTTGTAGTTCAAGATAGCATGGCTGGTACCATGGCATGGTTTGTCTCGCCGTGAATTTGACACCTTTTGGAAAACTGACACTGGCATTGGTCAAGATTTCAGTAAACTGTACTGAGGAAAGTTACGAAGAATACGGTGGGTGCAATTTTTAACAAAATCCAAAAGCTTCTTGCATCCGAAAATGATGTTGGCATCATAAGAAGCAATCAACAGAAGAGGTTTTCTTGCACCCACGTCGCCGTGACCACCCACGTCAGCATGATCATCCACGTCGCCTTAACCACCTACGTCGATGTTACCACAACGTCGCAGTGACCACCCACGTTTGCGTGACAAACCGACCGTGAAAACCCACGCCGGCGTGACCACCCACGTTGACATTATTACCCACATCGGCGTGACTACCCACGTCGAAGTCGACAAGTCTACACACGTCGGCAAAACCTCACACGTCGGCGACGTGACCACCCAGCTCGGCAAAAACAATTTTTTTTTTATTTTTAATACAAGGGAGTATTCTTGATTATGATGCAACGCGATGTTTAAAACTGTAACAACGTTATGTTATATAATTTTATGTTAACCGGCTACATAATCTATAAAGTGTAATATAACGCTCAAGAAATCTAGGTAAGAGTATTACTAGTAAACATACGCTATTATGGAAATGGCTAGACAAAGCCCATTCTTAGGGAACAAAAATCCAACTACTAGTACTGCTCTACAGCTTACTATACTGATTTATGAATCAAGCACCATCTTTTATGACATTTTTCCTGATTTGTGAGTCAAACAATAGCATTTATGGTAGTTTTCGACAGAAAAATTCTCTCCAAATTCTTTTAAACGAATCGGCCAGTCTACACTGATATAAAAATACCCAACGCATCAAATTATATCGATTCGTGCGGTTGGACTAAAAGCCACCAGTATGAAAAGTTTTTAAAATGAACATTTAGTTAAGTAATATAAGTGAAAGGCTATCTGATCATTATAATAATTTTGCTTTGGTATACTCGTACAGCAGTTAATAGGCGCTAAATTGTTTGAAATGGGTAACATTTTAGCAAAATCGTAAGATAATAGTATTATTGTCTTGTTTTGGCTTTCACTTTAAGAACGAAGTATTAGAATCAATTGAGGATTATATACTCCAAATTGATTTGTCTAAGAAACATTTTTCTTCTCTACTTAGCAACAACATACCATACCTATTAATATTGAGTTCGTTACCATTTTACAAAATTTGATCGTAAGATAAAATAAAACGACTTCATTACCTATACGAGTATTAGCTATGATTTCGCATTTACTCGTAAGGTAATTAAGTTTAAGTACTGATTAATATTAGTGTGGTTTTAAATTTTATAACCATTTTCTGTAGATTTCTTCAAATCCAGTCTATCAGTCAATATAACAAAGTTTTCAGACTCAGTATTTGTTTGGTAGCACTGCTCCTTTCAGAATATTAGGGTTTTTGTAGTTTCCTCCATATTTAAAATATTGATATGGTTTTCTCCTTTCCTTATCCCTCCAGCTGTTGTATTTATCATCGATATTAAACTTCAGCCTTGTTTCTTTTTCAATTCTCGGTAGCATTCCCCTAAAGCTGTATCCTGTAATGACTACTTGCAAATATCGTTATTTGCTGCAAGCTTAAACTATGCAAATACCAAAAAAAAAAAAAAAAAAACAAAACATGAAACGAATCAAAAAAATGAAACCAAATTATTTTCTCTACAAGTAATAACAGAGGAATTTGTTTATTATTTGCCAGCATGCAATATTGGGGACTTCAACCCAAATAGCAAAACTGTATGGACTGCAATGACAGAATGACAATGCAGCTATAAAGAATTTCTGTGTGCAAGAAAATGCACATTTTTATGCATTACAGTAGTCACATAGAAGAATCTATACTTAAAAAATGCATATAGAACGCGATATACATCAATAGTTGCATAGTAACGAAAGGACGATGAGTACACCAAAAAAAGGGGAACTTTTTTCTAGGAAAAAATCAAACACGCACGGAAGTATTGTAAAGAATACTTTGCATTTAAATTGCATCCAATTCTTACGCATTTATCAAAAAAAAAAAAAAAAAAAAGGCTGCGTCGCTTTCATGTACATCGATTTGTTGCTTCATTTGTTTCAATTTTAATATTTTGCATGTAAAGGACTTCTACACCTCCACGAGAAAGGAATTTATAGAAACAAAAGTTTTAAAGCTAACAAATATGTTGCATATTTGCAGGCTTCTCCACAATGTAGAAGAGAACACAATTGTTAGTATGAATTGGATGGTTTGCAAGACGTAAGCAATAATGCAAGAATTTTCATTTTCTGTATTAGTATACTATTTACTAAGGATAAACCTTATTGTGTGTTTTACCAATACAATGTGAGGGAAAACAGTAATCCTTTTATGTCTATAGCAGGGGCAGGTGGTTTACAAAATTTGTTTATGAAATTCAGAAATAAAAATGTATTACGTGCTCTTAAGTTTTGGAAGTAATATTTGCATTGAAGTTTATAATGCAGCCACATAGCAGGTAGAAGGTAATAACATTTGGATAAAGGTTGGAACGGCCATTGGTTAGTTTTAAAATTGAGTTAAAACGTGGTGTAATCAAAGTTTTAATTGCTTCGTAAGGAAAATTTGACTTTTGGTTGTAGAAAACTGGAAAAAATGCAAATCTTATATGTTACAATGGAACATCCCGCACAAAATTATACACATAACCTAATCAGGACACCAGAATCAATATTGATTACCCGGTAAAAGATGGAAGGCATGTTTCTAGTTAAATGGAAGTGCGACGAGTGATACCAACACTGACCATCTGGTTGCAGCTAAGTTCTGCATTTATAGTTTTGAGATAAAAAATGTTTAAGGACACATTGCATATAACAAACAAAAACATGCTCTTTCTTAGAGAAATAGTTTTTCAAAAATCGCAGTCATGACTAATGGGAATGGGAATTTGTATTGAGGATTGCAACAAAATATTCACGGTAATAATATGCAACAAACTCGACTTTGACTTAAACCCACCCAAGTCGTTTGATATTGTGACCACAGATACATTGCGCATTCGAAGGTAATTGCCAAAATATATATAAAAAGATATACGAGGACAATTTATGCCTTAACATCCTACCGGCAGGTAAAAGGTGATATTTATGGTGAGAGATTCTCTTCTCATAGAAGATAAGACGAAGATAATACAAGCGCAGAACGCAGGCTGCTTAACACCGAACCAATACGAGAGCTGAAAAACAAATGTCAAAAAACTGTTCAATAACCGATAAACTGCCAGCCGAGAATGGTGGGAAAGAGTGGATAATGAGCATCAACGAACTAATGCAAAAAATGTGGGTTGCGAAGTGGAAAATAGCCAACCGACTAGATATCCACAATGCGACAAAACGTGGAGTTGACTTTGTACATAGTAATTTTCATAGAGTAAATTTTGTCCGACTAGAAAAAAAGCAACAGGAATTTTTCACTTACTGAATGGTTTTGCACCAAACAAAGCCTTAAAGACGACAATAGTATACAGTGCAATCTAATCACTAAATTTAGGAAGATGATAATACAGACAACTGCAGCCAACAAGATCGGTATTATATTTTAAAAAAAGTCTCATGTTACAACAACAAGCAATTTAGCAGCGACTATTTAAATTAATTTTGCTTCAAATTCCGACACTAGGCCAGAAGTTCACGAGGGTTTAACGTGAGTCTCGCCGTGAAGCGATACACGGTGTGCGATACACTGGGCATATTATAATGCGATTGTCCACTGCCCCCTGGTATAGCCAAGTAAAACTTTGGCTATCTGGGAAAAGGGGTTGACAATTTTGGTTCTATCGCATATTGCCAACCCTTTTTTCGCAGCCAGGAGATACCAAATTGATTATGCTGGTATGAAACACAGTCCCCATTGACGGAGGTGAGGCCTATCTTACCACCTCTGCTACTCTTTAGGTCTGTAGCATCCGGTTGCAATGCAACTCCACATTCGAGCACAAGGTCTTTACCAGCGATCTTGGTATCACCCACAACCCGCGTGCCGGCACTAGGACAGAAGTCCACGAGGGTTTAACGTGAGTCTCCCCGTGAAGGCCTTACCAACGGTGTGCAACACACTGGGCATATTACAATGCGATTACCAACGCCCCCCTGGGATACCACACAACCACAACCCGCGTGCCGACACCAGGCCAGTAGGCAGAATTACACGGAAAACTAAACATTCGGATTATTTTTTCAAATGAAATTAAATGTTTGGCATTATTAGAATCACTTGGAAATCGCTGTCAAAAATTTTTTTGGTTGCTTAACGTCATATAGAATAAACAAAATAGAGACTTTAATTCTTCCGATTCTTCAATCGGTCAAATTGTTCTATGATATCACTTCATTTCACTTCCAAGCATGCATTTGCTTCATGATAATTAAGACTGGAATTGATTTTTTATAGCTATATGTTTGCAAACAGCAAACAACTAAAACAAAATGATATCAAACTTTACTAAACCTAAAAAGATTGCTTCAGTCCATTAAACGAACATCTTACCTGCTTGAAGCCTACAAATTTGGCGAGGTTATGTCAATGTTAATTTTTAGCGTACTCAGAAGGACACACCGAAATAGCAAATGGGCCCAAAGTCAGCCACTCTTAACACACATATATATACATATACGTATTTAGCTAAATTTATTGACTAGTTTGTATAAATTATTAAATTCTTCCTTTAATTTCTTTCCTTCCTTTTAAGCAAAATATACTTTATTCTTCAAATAGAAAAGTAAAGTAAAGCTCCTTAAGTTTTGCTTCACTACTTAATTTATTCAAATAATTATATACATAATTCAATGATTGCTTATAGTTTAGCAAATCTTATTAAAGTTTTGATAATTATGTCCAATCCAATCGAAAATCCTTACCAAATGCATTCATCCTGGCACTCATTTAACTATGATTGACTTTACAAAACTCTTACCTTAGTTTTAACTAAATTTTGTTTGCTTGGTCCATATTTAAAATGAGTGGCACAAAATTGAAACAAGCATCTACTTCATTCCCACACAAACTGCTTAACCTAAAGTGAAACTAGATTGTTTCCTATATCTTTCTGGTTGTCTGCCTTGGTCCGAGATTATTGTCTTGGTTACTATTATTATCGTTGTCATTTTTGTAATTTAGCAAGTCATGCTGGTACACAAAACTTTCCGCAAGAAGCAGTGTTTGCATTTGGTTTTTGCTTTACCAAAACCTTCTAGCAAATAGTAAAGTTTTATGCTTTATATTATACAGATTTCAGCGAGACACAACCATCATTAGAAGTTTGTTGCAAGGCGCACCTTACTGCCACAACTTAAATTTGTTGGTTTTATCGTTCAGGTTTTTGGTATTAAGTACATTTTTGTCTCTGATCCCGTGTGAATTTAACAGCACTTTTAGTTCTTATGTGTGTTCACACAGAGTTTATATACAGAACATCAACTTGTATCCTACACATAATAGTTCTTCGACTGCTTAAGTATTTGAAATAAGTTAGAGAACGTTAGTTGTCGTGCGGAGGCTACACAAGAACATGCGACGTTCTTAGAAAATATTATGGATGAATACCTGCACATTCTAAGAACTTTTGTAGAGTCAAACCGGGTGGCATAAGTTAATTGGATTTAAATTCCTGTTAAAGTTGTGTATCTTAAAAAGTGCAATAGCCATGTATCAATCCTTGTGTATAGACCCGAAAACTAAGCACCAAGTACGAAGAGCGTTGATTTACAAACATTGTTAAATAATCTATTTGACTATTTTCCCAAATGATTAAACAGCGTCCATCTATCTACTTGCTTTGTATTTATTGGTAAGATGTCCCAAAACCACGAGTTAACACAATTTTGTGTAGTTATGTTTTTGTATGAGGCGAGACAAATACTTACAACTTGTTTTGTGTGCTTAAGATTTACCCCTTACGTTATAAAAAGGAATGTGTGCGTCTGAATATGAAGCAAGTTTTAAAGAAAAACTACAAATTGTTTTCGCAACAAATTCATTTTCGATATTTCGTGCTAAAAAGTCAACAGATTTTTCCACCAAACCCTCTGCCAATTTAAGACAATTACATAGCCTTTCCGTGCAGTTTTTTTTGCCATCGATTTGAGATTGAAATTTTGTTAATTTATTGTGTTCATATTTTATTTATTAGGTTTTTAGCTATTATTTTATAATTTATGATTTGTTTAGTTTACTGCAAACAACTTTTCTTATTAGCTCTAGTAGTCGAGATATTATTTAGACCCCAGATTTCGAAAATTTGTTGTTTTGGTACATTCTGGAAGGTTATATCGGCATGCAATTGTGAATTTGAAACGAAACCAACCGGTCTTCAATTTGTTTTTGATAAAATCTTTTTTACTTGAACAGCTCAAATTTTTTTTGCGACCGTTAAAGTCTCAAAAAAGCTTAAGACAAACATTATTTTTAGGGGGGCTCCAAACACTGAGATAATCACAGTCAACGAAATTGAACTAAAATTTTAACAATAAATTCGATTAAAATATAATGTCGTAAATTTTATTCCTTACGGTATTTAAAGTTGAAATTTATAGCTGAAATTTAAACTTTATGAATGGGGTACGATAACCAACTTGATTTTATCACCAAATTTATTTAGTTAGCCTAAACGAGAACAAATTCTGCCTGCGATACTTTAGCTTACAGCTTAAATTTAGTAAAAAGGCATTGACAATTTTTTTATTTTTTAAGTTTTGCACGAAAGCGTTTTAAGTTTAGCTATATCTTTCTGAGTTTGTGAAAAATTCTATGGCAAAAATTTGTAAAACAGCATTGTAAAGCTGTATACGAGGTTTATTCGAACTGAAGTTTACAATAGTAGATTCTTAAGCATAAATATTTTACAATTTCAATAACATCTTTAGCAACGGGGTAATCAGGAAGGCTTGAATACCACGAATGGTGTCTCCCTATTGCCCGTTTGCGATGAGAAAAAAGCTAAATGACTGTTGTGTCGTAGTGCACTTTTCGTCTAAACTGAACATTCCCAAGTGCAAGTGAGATCAAAACTGCAAACAAAATGTTTGTTTTCCACAATTCTGAAAATTCATGATATGCTCTAATACTCAATTTGTAGCTGGTTTCATCCCTAATTTTCCCTCTCTACCTCTTCTTTAATAAATATTTTCCTCCTCCCTCTGTTTCTCTCCCTCTCTTTCTTTTCTCAGTAACTCGGAGTAGTACGTGCGTATTTCATAAGTTCACTCACACAAATTTGTGCTCTCTAAGCACATCTGCTACTCTCCAACTCTAACTAACTGAAGGCCGCATTCAGATCTCAGATCTCTTCCCCTCCCTAAACATATTTCCCCTCTCCCTCACTCCTTTACTTCCTATTTCCCAATCTAAACATATTTCTCTTCTCTCTTTTTTTCTCCTCTCTGTTTATGAGTCGCTGAAGCCTTGTAATCATATTCTGCTACACATTATGTTTTCTTACCATTCTCATTTTCTTTCTCCCTCTATAAATATTTTCTTCTTCCCTTTCTCTTTTTGCTTAGCTATTCAAAATATTACACGTGTATTTCATGATTTCACTCACACAGGTTATCGCTCTCTAAGCATATTTGCTACTCTCCCACTCTTACTAACTGCAGGCAAATTCATATCTCAGAGACCTCTCCCTCCCTAAGCACATTTTTCCTCCCCTTCTCTTCCTAACTAAACATATTTCCTCTTTAGGCATCGCTGTAGCCTTGTAATTGTATTCTACTACATAGTATCTCTTTTTACTTTTTTCTACCACTGAATCTTATCCCCAAAGCAAGATCCATACGAGATATATCATATATCCTTTTTGAATGGGATGTATGAAGTAGCCAACCAATCACAATTAATCCAACGCGTTCAAAAAATAACACAAAACGAATCAATCAAATTCAAATAAATTGAAAAAGTTTTAGCTAAACTTAAGATTTCCCATTACTCTCTAATACTTCATTAAAATTAAAAGATGGAAGTAGGCGATTAAACCTATAAAATATTTTTATTTGCAAATATAAAAATACAAAGCCTTACAACGGCTGGTTGGCGATATTAGGCCATTGTGAGATTATCCTTTCATCACAGGCGAAAGGAATCAGCAGGAAAGTCGACTCATTATAGCAGAGGAGAATTAGCAAGAGCGGAAGGGGCTGGCGGACTTTTATGGGTAAAAGCAGCAGTATTTGAGGAAAATTTCGCCTTCCCACAGCAAATTGTAAGCTTTTTAGACCTGAACTAAGGGGGTGGATAACTCAAATTAAAAATAAATAAGAATGGCAGCATCAATGGACATATGATGGCATTATTCACGTATAATGTAATGTAATGCAAGCTACAGTCATTTTAATATTTCCAACGTGATGTGAACGATGGGTCCAAATTTAAAAAAAGAATGGGAGTGGTCAAAAAATGTTACAAACTACTGCATAGGCGGGTGAAGAACCACATTTAAGTCAGATTTTCATTTATAGAATCAAGGGAACATATCTTCTCCGGCTGTATGATGAAGAGCAGACGCCACAATTGTTGCTTTGAGAACCCAATCATTCCACGTATGGTCGCATATTTTACTTTAAACGGATATTTATACATGTCACACATTGAAATCTGCAATCGAAAACACAAGTCAGAAATTTAGTCATACAATATAGTTCATGGAAATCATGTTTTCAATTTGAATTACTTAGGCGTAATGATCAAATCAATTACGCAGACACAACTCTTTATTCGGCTAAAATTTTAGTAAAATGTTAACATAAGCGTAGACACCGGCAAGCATCGCGATTTTCGTATTTAATTCAATAATAATCTCAAAAACTGTTCTGCTGTCCACGGACATCGTATCAAATGTTCTAAAAACAGATCTAAAATTCAATCACATTCTTTGTACTCCTAACAAAATTCATCACACTTTTATTTACTTAAGAAACATTTCATAAATTGCTTTAAAACCTACACAATAAACCACTACTTTTCTATCATATTTGATTTTTCCTTTTTCGTCCAGGTCTTACGGTCAATACGGATGCCGGCAATACCCCATTTACTGCCTTGCCTGCTTTTCTAGCTGCCTGCAGTCGTCTTTCATGCACTTTACGGTGCTTCGTCAAATGATCTGAGCGGGCGAAACATTTAGCACAAAAATCACACTTGTAAGGTTTGACGCCGGAATGGGATCTGCGATGGCGGGATAATTCATCGGAACGCGAGAATCGCCAGGTACAATCAGGCCAGTTGCATACGTAAGGCTTCTCACCCAAATGACGTCTTAGGTGGGCTCTTAGATGTGCAGGTTTGGCGTACACTTTGTGGCAATCACCAAAGCTGCAGGGATATGATTTCTCATTCTCCTTGGTATTTTCAGGGGATGTCTTAAAGCAGGAGCCTACGGCAAACAATGAGGCAGAGTCAGGACTACTTGGGGGTGAGGGATACAGTTTTAGGTTCTCCGCACTCTCTTGCAGAAAGTGATTGCAGAATGGTGTCTTTTCAGTCAATATATCAACAAGTTCTGGTATTTCTATGTAGTTGTCTAGGAACTTCTCTTCCCTATCGCTCAATTCGGGCGAGAGAAAGGGTAAAGGTGTTAATCTCGAGATGGAATCATAATCACCCATAGAATCGTGACTGGTGTTAAGCAAATAATCCAAACTGATCTGCAACTGCTTTTCGTTTATATCCGTTACATGTTGACGCTCCGAGTCATTGCCCAGTAGATGAGAATCGTGCTCAAAATAAAGGCAATTTTCTTCTTGGAATTGGCGAATATCCTGGGTGGTGTGATAAGGTGAAATAAAACTGTCTGCCACTCCGGTACAGTTAGAATTTAAAGGTTTATCCCACATCACAAATGTCTGTTGATCATTCAAGTCACAGAACAGTTGCTGGAAGCCACCATCGGCAAAGAAGTCCATGATGTTGAGAGGTCAGCAGGAAAATTACAATAAAGTTTATTTCCCAAAACCTTTGTGGTTTTATGTTCTTTTTGGAAATTTTGGAATTTAGTTACCATTTACAATAGAATTTATCTATTTTCTTGGAATTCATTAATTTCGTTTTCTATTCAAAATTTATCTTAATGATTTCTGATACTGAAATCCAGTCATGTGTAACACTTTCTATCAAAACTGCTGAAATTGGACTGAGCGTGTCATTCGATCTTCCAGCTCTTATTATAAATGTTTATTAAATATTTAAACAAATTCATAATCAGTCTGTCGAGAAAAAAATCCAACTTCCCATCAACACTCATCAAACGCATTGCAGATCATCGCACACAATTTATTAGTACTCAGTCGTGTCCTCCCTAGGGAGCAATTTTCGTTCAATCTTTCATCTATTTTTTATTTTTTGTGTAATTTCCAGAACCCAACATCAGCAGCGTCATGATCATTTAGCTGACAAAAACGTCATTGGTAGGAATCTTTGTGTAGCGTCACGATCACTTGTTGACACGCTGTTTGTTGTAGCGCACAGACGTGCGTACGGTTCTGATGGTGATGGATTTCTATGAAGTGTCGCTGTGGACCAGATGGCCCTGGACTCTGAACGTAAGTACGAGTACCATACAGTAACTGGCGCTCATATGCGTCGTCAGATTTATGATCCATTTGTGTATTGCCACGAAATGTTAATAGAGATTGTGCAAATGTGATTCGACGACACGACAATTTTATCTATGCATTTTTATGCAGGATAGGAAAATACCTTGGAATCGTGAAATAAAACAGACAATTTCTTCAATTAAATGCGAGTTAATGAAATAGTAGAAGAGTTAAGATTATATGCAGGTAATAAATTAAAACACATATATGTCGGAGCATGTGTGTACCGAAAAAAAATAAGCGGATATTAAAATTAAATCAATGTTAATTCAGAAAATACTGAAAATGGAATTTTTTGATAGTGTACATTTTTGTTACAAACAAGCAGGCAGAAATAAAAATGTGCAATGAAACAACTTAGCACATTAACCGGCCATGGCATTGTGGTTAACACACGCGATTGTCATGCATATGATCGTGTCTTCGAGTTCACAAAACTTTTTTCGGCGACGATCACGTCAATGTGTCTCGAGGTAGCTAAAGAACACTTTGAGTAGTCGAATAATCTGCAAGTTCAGTAAAATCTTCTTGGGCTGAGTAGGTCCCTTCCAGTGAGCCTAAATATAAAATGCGTAGAAGTTTACTGAGCATTTGTAGCTATCCCAGCTTAACAAAATCAAACACAGTCATAACGAAATGCCAGAAGCAGCACAATTTAATTCTTTATAATTAAAGTTCGTTAAAGTTCATGAAGAATTTTAAAGTGCATAATGAATTGAACGGCACCCTTAATGTACTTTATACTATCTTTGTTTTATTTTAATTTTATTTATTTATTTAATTTATTTTAATTTTTTCATGAATGTTGAAAAATATTCGAACCGAAAAATTACAGAAAGCTGCGATTATAAACTATTGGTATCTGCCATGCAATAAACCACAAATAAACGGCAAAATTATAGAAAAACTTTAAAAAAGTAGGATATTGCAAATAACAGCTGGCCCATGCATGACTAATTCCTTTCCCCCTTCAAGCTCCAACTACAAGCGGGCGAGCCAAAAACTGTTCCTTCCATGCATAGCATTGGTTTAAATAAAAAATTCTGATCGTTTTCCACTAGGTGCCTTTTCCGAGCTATACTTCATGATGTGTACACCGCACTGGATTATACAATACGATTCCCCCTCCAAGTTCCAAATACAAGCGGGCGTGCAAAAAACGCATCCTTTCCAAATACACTACTGGGTTAAGTATAAAATACTGAGCATTTTCCACCATATGTATTCACTGAACTATACCTCACGATGCGTACACCGCATCAGATTATACGATAAGATTCCCCTTTCAAGTTCCAAGCCGCGAGCTGGCGTGCCAAAAACGCTCCTTCCAAACATAGTATTGAGTTAAATAAAATGTACTGAGCATTTTCAACTACATGTTTTCACTGAACTGTGCCTCATGATGTGAATAACGCATCAGATTATACAATAGGATGATCTAAAAATACATTCTTTGGCACCACTTCGACCAAGAAGAAAAAAGATCATGCAAATCGTCAAGAATGATAGGTATGTATGTGAGCCTTTACTCTATTAACAAGGATCGAAAGACTAGCCAGAAACCCGTTTGAATGCATTAGCCTAAGACTGGTCTCAGAAACAGCTCAACGGAAGGTTTGCCGAAATGTCGATTTACCATCTGGGTCAATTAAGTCAAGCACGGAATTCCGATATATAATATCAACATACCAAAGGAAGGCAGTCGTTGAGCAAAAGCTATATGAATTGGCCAGTAGGAAGATTGATGTAATCCATTAAGACAACGGCAAGCCTAACCAGAGACTACAAGATCTTGGATGAAAATTTCTATCGCACACCTCATTTCAAGCACTTTAAAATTCTCTTGATAATACTAATCTGAAATCAAGGATGGCTTTGTGAAAATGGGTAAGTTAAGTTTTTTTTACCAAATAAATTCATTTTTTCGAATTTGACTACCCCATCAGCAAGCCTTGTTCTTGCCTTTTTTTTAATATTAGGTATGCAAACACATTCCCGCTGTTTGCCAATAGATGGCCCCAGCTGTAAGTGCTAGTTTTTTTCTGTCATAACCTAAATGACATGAGCTAAGCTAAGCCAAGCCTCGACACAATAGTGATTTTTTTTTTGACGTCATATTCTTTTGACGTCATATTCGATTGAGCTGAACCCTGCGCGAGAAATGCCCACAATACGCGGAGAGACACGAAAAAGTTATTCTTCAACGTTCGGATTCACGTGACCAAACCCATTAAAACCTGCCTGCAAACGCTGAAATCGGTAGTCTTACCCCATCCGCCATATTCTTTAGATATTGCGCCGTCCGATTTTCACTTGTACCGTTCATATGACGACATCAAAAAATGGATAGATTCGCGGATAGCTTCAAAAGACGATCAGTTTTACAGTGACGAAACTCGAGCTTTGCCAGAAAGATGGAAAAAATAGTAGCCGCGATGGGTAATACTTTCAATGAATCAGCTGTAAACAGATTTTCATAATAAAGTTGCATTTTTATAAAAAAAAAAATAGCGCACTAATAATATATTTTTTCTTGACGTCAATTAAATTTTTTGCTATTGCAGTTTATTTATTTGTAAACAACTGAATTTTTCCAAAGCGCCTTTTTATGAGACATATTGCCACAAAAATAGCATTTGAAATATACAGCAATATAATAAATACCCTAGAGTATTTACCATAAATCGCTGCTCACTTTATCAAAACTACCGGCTCTAAAAAAAAAAAAAAAAAAAAAAAAAAAGGGTGTGAAAAAAAAAAAAAAAAAAAAAAAACAGATAAATTGATGAAACAAAAATAGAGAGTAATAAAAATGTATAGACATAAGTTTACATGGTTACATACACAAACTATAAATATGTACAGTATGTAAATTGCACAAAACATCAGGAATGTATGTCAAGTCTGTTATTTACACATTTATGTGTGGGTGACACTGTGACATACTACAGCGCCAGCATTTGGCTGTCACCGTGCTGATAACAGAGTTGGAAAATGAAAATTGGACTGCAAGCAAGAGGGGGCAGAAGTGGGGTGAGGGAAGTACGACAAAAATGTAACAAATAGTGTTTTCAATTTATCGAAATGTTAAGCGACTGGTGAACCAATGATATGTCATATGACAGATGATATGACATTTTTTATGACTCAAAATTCTGATTGATTTCCGAAATACGAAACGAGGAAGAAGCGAGTATTTCATAAAAGCTTTCAAAAGCAACATACTTTACTTCCAATATACAACAAATTATTACAATTATATTTATTTTATTTTTAAATTTTTTTTTTTTTGTAGATTGTTTTTTTTTTTTTTTTTTGTTTTTTAGAGCCTTTTCACCAAACGCAAATTACTACAAAAGTTTGCAAACATGGTATACTAATAATTTAGCGGATTTTCTTGCACACACAACAAATTTCATGGTCCGCAATAACAATAATACTCGTATGAGTAGGAACTAAAAGTTGTTCCAGGAGTTAATCCTACAAGTAAGAAGAATCACTCATAAAGTCGTGGAGGAAAATTTTCATTGCTTTTTCGAAGAAAGAAAAAAAAATTGGAAATTCATATAAAACAACAACCAATTAACTGGCGGTTACTACGTATCCTATTTGAATTATTGGATGGTGCTAATAAAACCAATTTAAAGTTTAATTTCTATTTCACAAATTTCACAAATTATTCATGAAATCTACTTGTATCCAAATTACCTCCATTTTTTTAATTTTGTTTTTCTTATTTTATTGCTAATTATCATAATTTATCTCTCAAATTGTTCATGGAGCCTACTTGCATCTAAATTGTCTTAAGTTTTTCAAATTTGGTTTGTTATTTTATTAATAGTCATCATGTTTTTTTTCACAGTCCCAAAGATATTTTAACTTATAACAAAATAGGATCACTCTTTGTCTTTTTCTTCAATAAACCATAAGCTGAGCGGAATATCACATTGTAATGTTCTATAATATTTGTTCTTTCACTATTTCATAGACTTGTCCAATGAAAATGCAACGAAAAGCGCAATAGCAGACCGCATTTGACATACTTAAGATATTTTGATTTTGCGCGGACTATAGTTCAGAATTTAAGGTAGCTGATTTTAGATCAACAAAAGAAAAATAAACAACCCTGATGTAGAAGCGGAAATGGTATAAATTTCAATACTGCAGTTTTTATACTCACCATCATAAGATAAGGGGTCAATACTTGACACAAGAATATAAAATCTTGCACGAGAAGATATTATATAATATTGTCTGAAAAAAAGTGAATATTTAACAATGTTTAAAAAATTTACATTAATGAAATGAAATAAAAAGAACATTTTAAAAAGATCGTCATAATTTTGGGTTCAATTACTGAAAAACTCAAAATACTCGTAAAATCTCATTTTTCCTAGTAAAAGGCACTAAATCAATGCATAATTTATGATGAAATGGCGTTTCGACTGCCCGATTTAGCTGAAAAAGGGTCAGTTCATCGTCCTCTGCACTACGGGCAGCAGATGGCACAAATGGTTGAAATCGGTTCAACTTTGGCATAACAGACATTTTCAAAGTTTCTTTTAACAATTATTCCATCTATTTCCCGATTAAAAGTTACAGATAGTAGTAATTCACAGTCACAGGAAAGGTCAATTCCAGTTCATAATTTTAAGGAATTGCACTAACTTTTGGCATGGTCAATGAAAAATAATAAAACAAAATACGAATTTTCACCGGAAAAATGGGTAAAGCCAATATGTATATGCATGTGTGAGAATTTAACGTTTTTGATTCGCCTACATATGAAATAATATACGTTATCCAGGAAGATCTGCCCCGCAAATTTACCAATTGAATCAAATAAACTTTCTCACTCAAGGGCAAAGCCCAACTTCTCCTGATTTTTTCGAATGATTTCACAGTTTATTCTTGAAGTAAAAGCTATATATGACTGCAATCGATAGGCCCTGGAAAACTCAGAAAAATGTTAGTGGAGTATCCCAATTGAAAAATATGAATTTCCAAGCTCATTTGTCTGATTATTAAACATTCCACGATGCCGTGATATGCAATCAATACGGGTAGACAATAACTTTTGGGAAAGACAAATTGTTTATGTTAAACTGTCTACGTCTATGTTCTTAAATCTTTGTATACCGTTTTTTACTGAATGGAGAGTAAACAATTTTCCACCGATTCCTCTTAAATTAGGGTAATCCAGAAATTATCCCAGATATCCGAAAAATTCCTAGAATGTCCCAGCGCAAGCTTATGAGAGCCTTGCCTTGTCCCAGCTTATGAGCAATTGTTATAACAAAGTAACACCTACGACCTTTTGGTATAATTTGAGTCCTAGTCAGTTAACTGTAAAAACTAAAAGAGAGAGTACCGTAAATTTTCAAACTACCAGAATAATGAAATATCAATGTAACAAATACGACCTCACTGATATAATTTCAGTCCTTGTAAGTCAACTGTAAAAACTAAAAGAAAGTACCGTAGATTTTCAGAATAAACTACCGGAATAACGGCAGTTTGAATGTAGTTTGCGTTTTGACGATTCTTTTCCATTCGCTCGGAGACTAAGCAGTAAAATTTCGGAAGCCATCTGACAACAGGGTGCTAGAGAGCTAATTGTTCTTCAAGTTGTTTCGATCATAAAACAGCAACCGACTGTGAAGTGGGTGTTTATTCTGAGACCCAACAAGTTCCTAGTTACAAGACCGTAAAATGATTTACGGTCGGCGTCACGGTGAAGCCATGATTATGAAGATTACATTTTAGTATAGAAATAATTGTGCAAATTCTGTGCCTGTCTCTCTCTACTTACATTAGAAAAAGAAAAGAAAATTTATTAAAATATTTCTTACAGTAGCTCTTAGTTTGACTGTCAAATCCGAACTCAGAGGCAATTATTATCATTAAGCAATATTTCTGAGACTACTCGTACCCGAAATAAAAACTATTTACTAATCAATGCAGTGATTTCAATTGACTTTGCCCTTAATTTTTTTAGGGAATTATATAACACCACATGAGGATAAACCGTCTCATCATGAATATATAATTGGTATATATTTATTTATTTCATTTTATATGTGAATATATGCAACAGATTGTAACCGACATTTTATTTGAAATCCATTTGTAAACACTTCCAACAAGTCTTAAATTTCTTAAAATGTTATAAAATCTTAAGTAAAAAATAAATAAAAAAGGTATAGTCAAAATAAATCTAAGGCATTGTAGAGTAATAAATGGAGTATATTTTTTAAAAATAACATCATCTAAATGGTGACCCTCCCTACGACGGCATTCCTCTAACCGCAAACGAAAATTATTGAAAACTTTCTTCAGTAATACTGGTGCAATGGCTGCCATTTCACCACGGATATTCTCCTTGAGCTGAACGATGTTTCTTGGATTATTACTGTAGACTTTGTGCTTGAGGTATCCCCACAAAAAAAAAGTAAAGAGGCGTCAAGTCTGGACTACGTGGGGGCCATGGCATATCACCTCTTTTCGAAATCAGTCTGCCAGGGAACATTTGCTTCACCATCATGGAGTCATTTGATGTGTGACAGGTAGCTCCATCTTGTTGCAACCAAGGTCTGGAATTCACTATTCTTGAACTTTCAATTTCTGGAGCCAAAAATCCGTCCAACATCTCAACATAGCGTTCCGTATTAACCGCGCGGTCAAAAACGTCAGGCCCGCGCATTTTCGAAGAAAAAAGGACCAATTATTCCTCTGCCAGAGATTGCTGCCCATACTGTCACTTTAGGACTATGCAATAGTTCCTGGTGTTTGATTTTGGGATTTTCACTGTTCAAGTAACGACAATTTTGACGGTTTACGAACCCATTCAAAAGGAAATGAGCCTCGTCAGAGAAAAGGATACTGTCAAAATTGGAAAATCGATTAAGCATTTCATTAGCAAATGCGAGCCTTGCTATGAAGTCAGACTCTTTCAGTTCTTGTGTTAATTGCAGCTTATATGGATGCAATTTAAGATCCAATGTTAAAATTCGTTGCAAACTTCGTCGCGATAATTGTAAGACAGACGATCTCTTGCGAGTCGGCATTTGTGGATTTCCTCGTACTGACTCCATAACTCTCTCAACATTGTCTTCAGTCCTAGATGTTCTTGGGCGACCATTTGCTTGTGGTTTAAATGTTGAACCGGTCTCTTTAAAACGCTTCATCCATATTTCAACTAAATTAGTGCTCGGAGCTTCACTAATTTCCGTAGTCCATATTCAACACAATGTAGTCGCCTAGTAGCAATATATGAACGAGAGTCAAATGCGCGCACGCAAAATGCGCGACGCTTCCAGTCGAAGTGATTCATAACGACTAAAACTCCATGAGCCCGCCAACCCAACGATGCAATATGCACGTTCTATTGCACCACCATGTATTTAATGTTTTTTTAGAACCATGAAGCCTGCCTTTCTAACTGTTCACTTTAATACCATGGATTATATTTCAGTTTGTGGCTCTTTACTATAGTTTTCTGAGACTGACCTCAGTTTTTATTTTTTTTTTTTTTATTTAAAACTTTCTTTAAAAAGAAAATATTAACATTTACGCACTATGAACTTCTTTAAATTTTTGTATGATGTGTCTTAATAGTCACTATATTTATTAATGACAAAGTTTGCAGGTATTTAAGATTTCCTAAGATGCCTTCAGGCATGCTTTTTCTTATATTCTTTGCAGTGCTTTAGAGTATGCTGTACGTTTTTTATGAGTTTTTTAGTGTTATAATTGCTCAAGTTTGCCATATCTTTTTTGTTGTTCATAACTTGCTTGAAGGTAAGTTTAATTATTCGCCTTGCTTTGCTTTTGTTTAAAAAAGTATGTGAAGAGGAAAAGAAAAATTCCAAGTACTTGCGAACGTCGATAAGAAAATAATGTTTAAAAGTATTCTAGAAATCACTTAATGTGCGAGGACAATTTAGCTAAACACGCCGTCGACTTTTTACTCCAAATCACTTCACAGCACCTCATCGTGATTTACTGGCAATTCATAAGTAACTATTGTCTTCACTGAATTTAATATATTGGGATGTCTGACCTTAATATTTTATCCAGGAAATGAAAAATACATTTCAAATAATCCCTTGACTGGTTACTTGATAGATTTTATGCTTTTTCTTTTTTCCTTTTTTGCCCTGGAACTTTAATCCCAAAATGATTGATTTGCTACCATTCCACAAGAGGTCAACGAACAGCAGTCAGGACACACGAGGATGGTCCCCAAGCTAGCCATCTTCACGTACAGATGGTGCCAGTAGTTTGAAAAAAAAATTGTTTGAGAAAAAATGGCAACATTATAAAACATATTTTTTAAGTTTCAAGCCGTCACGTTGTTTAATATTTTTATTTGAGCCATCAAAAATAAACTATCTTGGCGAATTTTTAAACATGGAAAAAATTGGTAACCGTTATGGAATTCAATATTTCCATTTGGAAGATCCCAGTCCAACCAATGTTAAGGTCAAGCCAGATTCTATTATACGAGAATAGTAACATTACATTTGGTTCATCCTACAGCGGCAGTTCTGCTTACCTAAAGTGGCCCATTGGGCACACTATATCACAACCACAACTTTCGTACCAAGAAAAGTGAGATTCTTACCCATTTAAAGTTTTAGAATATGTTGCAGAGCTTAAATTAGGTAAAATTTAAATGAGACCGTACTAGCTACCAAGACGATCAATTGAGGTGTCCGTCCACGCCACATTCACCACAAAATGGTATTGGATGATTGTTGACTGAAAGTGCTTGAGCTACCTGAAATAATGAACATTTCAAAAAGTGCTATATACCGTACATTGACCGAAGATTTGAAGCTGAGAAAGCTGTGCACAAGACGGTTACTGCGTTTACTTTCACTGTAGAAAAAACAGCATCGTGAAAATGCTTCAGTAGAGTACTCCATGACGTTCATCCACAATAAAGGCGAATTTTTGTGTTGATTCATATCCATGGACGAAACAAAGCTCCATCACTTCTTATCTGAGACCTGAGAAAGTAACAGTAATGAATGAGAAAATCGTGTCCAAAGAAGCGGGAAACGGTTGCACGTGCAGGCAAGGCCATGGCGTCTGCTCTTTGGTATGCACGTGGGATTATTTTTATTGATTATCTTCAGAAAGAAAGAACCATCATCATCGTCAAGAAATTATGGAAAAAAAATTGTTGTTTCATCAAGACAATGTTCCAGTTCACACATCCACTACTGCGATGGCCAAAATTAAAGAATTAAAGTTCGAATTGCTTCATCGCACATTTTATGAGACCAGATTTAGCTCTCTTGGACCATTTTCTATGCCCAAACTTATAAATACGGCTCGGTGGTAAAAGATTTGCCAACAATGAAGAGGTGCAGCTAGCGGTTGATAACTTTTTTTAATGAGTTTGAGAATTCTTACTATAAACAAGTCATAGAAGCTATTGAATATAGGTAGAAAAAGTGTATCGAGCTAAACGGCTATTATGTTGAAAAACAAAGAAATATTTTGTGTTTTCTTTGTTAAGTCGGCTAGTTTTGGGACCCATTCGTATTAACCAAATTTGCTATTAAGAGAATGCAGTATTACTATGTACATATGTACGTGTACACTCTACTCCCATTCATTCTTGCTTAAGCTCCAACTTTTAGTTCTTTTATTTTGAGGATAAACGTCTGTAAGAAAGTTAGAGGAAGGACTGAAGAAAAAAATATAAAATATAAGTGAACGAAAAGTAACAGTTAGTAGTGATATTTAAAAAACAATAATAATAAGCAATTTATATCAAGATTAAGTACCGTAATCGAAATGGAATCAAACCGAAAACTTTCGTTCATACTCGTATGTCAATATCAGATTAAGCTGGTGCAAAAAAAAAAAAAAAACAATTTTTTGCTTCAATTCTACTAAATACTGAGTAGCGCAGGCATCGTGCTACAAACACAATGCCAATGTCGATGGGGATCATTATTTAAAGATGTTGAAGGAGTTTTTTACCCAGAACTGAGCCAATTTCGTATCCGTTTCAACGGACGAAAATTCCAAAAAAAAATTAATACCCAGAAACTTCACTTTCAGCTGGCCTTACCTGACTGCACCAGACTTTTTGTAAGGGATTATGTCAAGCAAGAGTTGTACAAAACTGAATTTAGTGCAATGGAATGGAAGATATGATATTACGAGTAAATATTCTAAATAGGCCATTAACTTGCAAGCTATAAGAAGAGGAATCTCGAAAATTATAGTTAAATACTTATGATAAACAACGATTCAGATCACTACAATCAACAGGCAAAAAAATTAATAAAATTTCGAAAATTCGTCAATTTTTATGAGAGACGCCAGAAGAGACCGATAGTAGTCAACTTTTTTTTCAGTAAAAATGTATGTTTTTCATATTACTTATTTCCAATATCTATAAATCATGGCCACATATTACCTTTCAATGACGTATAAATAGCAAACATGTTAAAAATGTCCTGAAAAGTTTCTATTTTTTCAAAAGTAACTTCAATCACTACATGAATAAATTTTTTTATTAAGCCAAATTTACCAAACTTCACTTTTCTGTGACGATATATTCTTACTTACCTTAACCATTTGACTCAACTGGTAACGACTATATTGTACCTTCACACATACCTATAGACGAGTAAATGGGCGTTTCTAAGTCGGCACAGATTTTTGCAAAGAAACAAAATATTTACAAAATATTTACATAAAGACCTTTTCATCAAGAATTGCGGCTCATTGGCTTAGGCGAAGTACTAATTCAACCTTAAGTAAAAACGTGTTCTCTTCCCTATGCAAAATACATTGATTTTCGGTATTTTTTGTATGGAAAATTGCATTTTTTTTAGATAACTGAGTAACCAAATTCGTAGTCAAGATGGGCACTTAAAAAACATATGAACATGGAAAGATCTTTGCTGCATGCATTAATTAAAGAATAAATTGCACAACTACTGAAAAGCTCCCTCGAAATCTTTATTATTAAATGGGTTCAGTGCAAGTTTGGACAACTGTAAAAAAAGAAGCGTCTTCTCGTCACACTTTATGCGTTAAGTCTTAACTATATATTAGCACATGGACTTAGACTGCAGTAAAAATTTGTGTTTTCATGCCCATGCCAACAATTAGGTCTATCCCTTATAAAATTAAAGGAAATAGAACGGCATCTTCTATAGCCTAGATAATATTATCGTATATATTTGTGGAGTAAAGAAAAATTCTTAGAATATAGCAGTAAACTGCCGCGGTTGTCAGTCGATGTACGAAAAACTGTTTGGCCTTTGTTGGGGGTAGTTTAATTAATGTTCACCTCAACTTTTGGCTTTGCATTCAACATTTAATGCATAAAAAACAATTAGTATTTCGTATTTTGAAAAACAGCTGCAAGTTTATGTTGAATTTTTATTTTCCAACACATTATTTTTCTTGTTAGTGGCATTTGAAGAAATTACTTTTAATTTGAAATTCGTTTAACAATTTGGTTATGAAATCTTGTTTATTTAACTATGCGACATGTCAACTGCATTAAAACAAACAAGTTTATGCCACACAAAAACTTAAAAATATAACAATTATCGGGCAACAAAATTGAAATTGCTTTAAACGGTGGTTTCGGAATGAAATAAATTAAATTAGTGTCGGCATTTTATTAAAGAAGTGTGGATAGTATTTGGTTGCATTAGGAATTTACTGAGGTGCATTTTAAGTTTTATAAACAATTTTGGTTGATATGTAATTTAAGAAATTAGATGGCAAGAGATAAAGAAAGGTAGTCACTTTCCTCATAAATCTGAGCTTATTTCACCATAACTCCAAAGAAAATTGTTGAATGAAGTTATATCGCATAATCTTGCCTATTTCACGTCACAATAAATGGATATTATACCGTCATTGAACGCTCATTTCAACAAACTTGTTGTGAAACTAGATGTATGTTGCTGACACTACCATGTCGAAGCTATCAAATTCATATCACTCATTAGGTCATTACCGTTTATCTGAGGGCAGTGTTTGTATATATCTCAAATGGAATATTGAAGATCCGCAACCGGCAAACCTAGTTTTTTCTAAAACCACAGATGTCGTTTCCGAATATGTGGGATTAAATTAATTTGTTTTTTTTTTTCGTTAATACGTAAAATGTATTTATAATGGTTTTATGTTGCACAAGAAAAGCCGTAAAATCGCTTTTGAAAATAATTAAATTCTGACCTAACACAACTTGCTGTTGACAGCGAATTTGTAGAATTTGTACATACATAGGTCTTAACATGGTAGAAAACAAATTCACAAAAAATCGATAGTCATAATTCTATAGCGTTCTCCATTGATCGTAACTGAAACTCTATATGTACTCCACTTTTAGATCACGCACCACAACAAACCGTGTAATTTTTGGAGGTATACTCACGATTTACAGAGTCCATATCTTCTCCTGCAGAGGTGACTATTTTGCTTACATTTAAAACCATTTAAATCTTTAATAGATTCATAATTTCTTATGGGCTATGCAACCGTATATTTTTCCATGATTTTGACAAATAACATTGAAAGAAAATACCAAGGTTGATACCAAATTTTGAACATAGTTAATCCTCTCCATGAACTAAACCTGAATTTTCTAAATGAAATTAAATTATTAATTATTTATTAAAATACTTTTTCTAAAAATTAGATTGAGTTGCATTTAATTACATTTTATTACCACCAATTGAAATTGAATTATATCAAATTACATTGCTGTATTTATTTATTATACGCTCATGTGGCAACCCAGTGGGGCATGGAGTCTCATGGTTGAAACTAATGATAAACACGCTCTCTTTTTCCGCCAGTTGCCAACCGAACCACTGCGCCAGCTGCCCTCAACATACTCGTGCTAATAAAACCCAAATAATGTAAGCTAACCAAATATCCCGCTTTCTTCCATGTCCTCCAATACGAAAATCCCCTAGTAAGTATACACATCCCGCGAAGAACCCAAGTTCTTCTCCAAACCCTCCAATTTCTCTTGTTGAATCTGAGTTCCAAATAAAATCTCAGAGAAAATCTGACAGATTTATTATCTCTTAGCAATTACATTTGACACCAAATCTGAAAAGAATAATGCAAGATATGATGTTTCAAAACTATACATAGCTTATTTGATCAACCATTCTAACGCAGGACTGTTATAAATATTTCTCCAAAATGTCTTTAAATCACTGTCCTCAATTAAGCTCTATTCCTATCCTTCGCGAATGCGAATAAGCAGTTTAAAAACTCATTTATTTCCGACTTTTAATGCAAACAAACCAGAAAAGGCACTCAAACTCTCACAATCGCCACCAACTTGCAATCAACTCGAAAATAAAACAGCATACTTGGGTTAATGACTAAAATTGCAAAATGTATCAAACAAAACGACTGGCCGGCAATAAGCGAAAATTGTCACAAATCTCTTCACAGAAGCATAAAATCGTGTCATTGATGTTTTGGGGGTTTTGTGCATTTTGTTTTTGTTAATTTTTGTTCGGGATAAAACGCCGCAACATTATGCCAAACAAATACAAACAAACAATTATACGGAAATCAAAAATTGAAAATCCAATTAAATCGATTTGGATTGAAATTAAATTTAATGCCCGATCAAGGCATAAATTGCAATAGTTTAATTTGACACTCCAATGCGTTAACATTGAATGAATGGAAGAATTTTAGCAGCAAAAATGGTCAAACTGAAAAGCTACGGATGTAGACTGGGAATGAATAAGGGAAATAGCATAATATTTTCGACTATGACTTCAGTATTGCTATATTCATTATATTTTTTGTTTATTTAATAATTTTGTAACTAAAACTGCAGGGTCAACATTAATATTATTAATTTAAATAATTTTAAATAATTAATATCATAATAGGTATAAATCAAATGTTCCTTAAATATGTTTGACAATAAAACGGAACAACAAACATTTTGAAGCTGAACGATTCCTCCAAATATTAGACTGATGGGCAGCTAAACTTTTCTTATGCAGCGACAAAGATTTGATAATTCAAAGAATGTTTTTTGAAATGCCTCAATTCTTATGATTATTCTTATGATTACGTTGTACTAAACGTTTATTTGTCTTATTTAAAATTTTAAAGAATCCATTTCATCAGTTTTTTAAGAGTTATCGGAAACATATTCTAAAATGGATGGGTAACAGTTTAAAATGTGCTACGAATTTGTTGGGCAAAGGATATTACAAGGGGTTTTTGAAGATAAAAAGAAGAAAAGGATCTTCGAAAAATGGGAACTAAATATGTTCAATGTTATTCAAGGGTATCTGGAACATATATCTTTAACGTTTCATATCATAAAATTACTATTTTGTAATACATTTGAAATTTATTTTGAAAAAGTACCCAACGGAGGTATAAAAATTGAAGCCAAATGATTATTGTCTTCGGCCGCTCCTAGTGAAATTTGTTCGCAATAAATTCTGTGGAATATTTTAACTTACTACCATTCCATTATAAAGCAATTTTGTAGGTTATTAACAGAATGGAATATAATAAAAATAACGGAGGTAGTCATAGTTAATCATGTAATCTCAAGAAGTCTATCATTGCATTATTTTTGATATAATCTTAGATATATTTTAGAGAATATCGCACTGGATTCTATAACCTTTAGCGGCATGGATATTTGACTATTCTCCTCGAGTATAATCATTTGGTGGAAAAATCAGTCAGTGTAATGTGTGTAGAGTTAATGCCAGGTATAGCAAATTAGTATTCATCTTGGTTAGCTCATGTTTAGGGTTTCGTAGTAGCTTGTAATTGATAACTACTATCTATTGCAAAATATTACAATGCGAGAGTTGTAAGTGAGTAATGACATCAACCATTCTACAGCCAATATAGACCACCAGACGTTATCTATATTTCAATGTGCGAAGTTGTAGCTACTGAAACTACAGCTTCCATTTTCTTTAAAGTGACGGCCAATAGAAGATGTTTAATTGCCACTGTTTCTTCATCTTCAACCATAGTCTATCAATGTATTTCGATACGAAAATCTTAATATTACTGTGACCATCGATAAGAATCGTCTTTCGTTTGATTTGCAACCAGAGTTTCATGGTGCAGTCAGAACAATTTATGTACGTAATACCAAAATCATTCTCAATTTATTCAGCCTATTCATTCATATACTTAGAAGATCGAGGATTACTCTGATTGCTTTTCTGAAGTGATATCCATATTAAAGTTTTGTAATTACGAATTCGTTTTCTTCTTCTCCTATTTTGCACATTGCTGCTTCTAAGCACACAGCATAATCTGAGCTTATTTCTCTGCAGTTTTCCAGTGAACCTCTATGTGAAATTAGTGCAACATCTGAATCGCTTTTATAACCAGAAAGATCTCATTCTTCAGTACATTGAAGTCATTGTATAATCAGCATAGGTAACTGCAAAACAACTGCAACTGTTCATTCATTTTAAAACTATTTTATAAATCTGTGTTAAGCTATTTATCATTTCCGAATATATTTTTTTTCAATATTTCCATAAAACTGGTTAATTAGAATTGTCTTATTATAATGCTGATATTTTCTGTCAAAAAATATAACACAGTATGTCAACTTCTACACTGATGGCTCAAAATTAAATAATCAGCTAAGTTTCGGGATCTACTTCAAAGAACTAGGGGTAAGTATAGCAAGATCACTACCTGGTCACTGTAGTGTTTATCAGGCCGAAATTTTGGTCATTAAGAAAGTGGCAGAATGGCTGAAATGTAGCGCCCTCACCACGGTGGGCATTAACATATTCTCTGACACTCAAGCTGCCATTAAATCCCTAGATTTTGTCTGCCTGAAATTCACATCAGCTTTAAAAATAACAGAACTTACATTTGCTTATTTCTCTACTTACAATTACTCACACAGTGTTTGTACTTTAATATAATGCCGAAGATCAGGAAAATCCGAAAATTATTGATTTCGATTAGCATTTATTTTAGGCAAAATTATTACTGTTTATTTGGCGTCTTTATGCTTAATAATTATTGTAATATATTACCATTGTTACAAATACTACATGGAGGCAGTCGATATAAGGCCTCTTTAAACAACATTTATTTCTTATATCGTCATTTATTATCATAATTGGATTCCATAACTCCTCAGGCAAACAGAAAAACGTCGATAAATTTTCCAGCTTATATCAGTTTCTACCGCTTTCCATATTACCGGCCAATATTCAGTAAGTTGTCATCAACAATAAATATTTGTCTCAATTTATTGCCAGCCATAAAAGGGATAAAATGCTCGTTGTTACCTCTGCAGTAAATTCTCGAATAACACCCACGGTATTGGCATAATGGAAAAACGTGACAAATTCAAAAATGGGACTGGTCACATGAAAATACTCTAAGCATTAATGGTGTCCACGTACCGGGAGATTTACGGCCAAACATAAAGTTTGTTTAAGAAAGTTACTTATTTTGCAAAATAATATATACATTGTTATTTTAAATATTAAACAGCAAAATAATATACATTTTTTGCGCAAGGTATTGATGAAAAGTTACAATTTATTTAAACATTCTAATACTCTGCTGACACAAGATTTCGAGGCAGAGATGAGAAATATTTGCAGCTGAAGAGAAATTATTAAATATCGAACGGGTTATCTGTAACTTGAAATATATGGGGCAACTCGCAAGTAATTTTAAACTTGACATTAATCATACGCTCCATTTTCCTTCCTTTTAATATTAATCATACGAAAATATATTTTAATATAAATTCAAGCATTTATTATGTATCATATATATATATATATTTTTTTTTTCATTATGAAACTTAGGGAAATTTACGACACAAAATATACAAAATAGGTCCTTATTCAAAAGGGGCGAAAAGTGTGGGAGGCGCCAACAGTCCACCTTACTTGAAACTTATAAAACCTCAACCCAGGACATTCAGACGAAGAACCGATTTATAGTAAAACAAATTGGTATGGCAGAGTCCACGGGTATGTTTAACGTGAGCCTCTCGTGAGTCTCTCTGACTTTAACTCCCTTGGTGCTACAACAATTTTCAGCCCTTTCTTCCAGCCAGAAGATACCAAATTGATTATGCTAGTATGGAACAAAATACCCATTGTCGGAAGTGAGGCCTATCTTACCACCTCTGCTACTCTATGGATTGCAATGCAACTCCACATTCTACCGGTTTTGATATCAACCACAACCCACGTGAAGTGGGTATGACGTTCTCATTTCATACATTTATTCTTAGCTTATACATCCGGTAAAATATCCTCTGATATAAATTTTTAAAATTTTCCAACAGCCATACCCTTAATTTCCATTAAAATCTTTTTAAACTGGAATGATGAAGTGGTGGATAGCTAAAAGTTAATGAATATATATTGACAAGTTTAAAAAAATTTAAAAAGTTAAATTTTTCCAAATTTAATACTTGCGTTATTCGGCAATTCGATTAAATACTTTTTACACTGACGCTCGGAATCGTCAGTGTAAGTTGTCTGTGACAAGCTGCCTCATATGTCATTTATGGGATGCTAGAGAATTAATTTTTTAGCTAGGTTGGCTGCTCTCAGTAACTCATAAAAGTAACTCAGTAACCGCATAAAAGATAACATGTCTAAAAAAATATCAAAACCCTCATCTTTTTGCAAATTTGGCTCCTCTTCTAGAACTTTCCTATTCGACAATTCTAAGCAAATTTCAAACATTTGCATTGCACAATATAGTGAACGAAGTTGTGTCTCTGCGCCAGATATGTGGGGTTGTCACAAATGCTATCTTCTCATACATAGTAAAATAACTTTTCTTGCTCTTGTAGTAAAATTTTGCATTTCGTATTATTTATCAATAACCACACATATATATGTAGTTAAAAGTAAGTTTTCTCATATGTGCAAACTATCATTTTATAATTGTGTGTAATGTATGACTGTTCAAGCCATTTGAAAAATTCTGAAAAGTCCCATCTTAACAGAGGTGGATTCACCGCTTTTACAGGCAAACTTTTTCCCATTGAATTCAGTGCTTGTCTGGGAAAAAATGTTCTCTACCGGCCCCATTTTTGACCAATTCGAATATTTGGGTGAATATATTCGTAGAAAAATCGAGCCCCTGAGTGCGGTCTCTATAGTGCTTTCAACAGTATCTGAATTATAAATAGACAGATATACATACATCGATACAAATGTTAATGGCTATCAAAAACGTATATAATTTATGGGGTTTCAAATGAGTTAATATGAAATAATGATAAACTTAGTACAGCACCTATCTTGTGGTTGAAGGTGTAACAAATTAACTATATTTATGAATTAAGCCGAATACTGAAGTTGATACAAGTTAAACGACGTGTAAAAAACAGCCCATCTAGAATTAGTATGACTGAGAACCAAATTATGAGTGGCATGCATTTTTCGGTATTTCACCATATAAAATGCAAAGGTCTAGTAATCCATTTTTAAGATTTTTTATATTTTCCATGAATTTAAAAATATAATTTCATTACTTTTGGTAAGTCTACCCAATTTTAAACCGATTGGTCCCAATGAATACACGTGCCGATATGTCGAAACTTATTTTGGTACTTTTGTGATAAATATGATAAACAAAATTCCAATATATCAAACGGAGTATTGTTGAAATCTGTACACAGTATTCTGTTCTGAAATAAATGTGGACAAACTAAAAATTTATTGAATTTGCGGAATTAAGAAAAATGTGCATCACACCGGATGATTTATTTATAGGGTTAAATTTTTGTCATCAATAGATACTGATATTTTACTATTCATATTACAAAATGTTGTTATTTCCATGAGCAGGTTTTTAGATCTTTTTGACAATACCAATTTTGTTTTATATGGTGTGGATAAATTGTTGTTCGTAATATTTTTTTCCAGTTAGAACTGGTTTAGAGTATGGGCTTTCGATTTAAGCTTTCTCATCAAATTCTTTAAGTTTTTATTTTTCCAGCAAATCCACGTACTTTTTTCTATTGAACTTTAGCTTTGCCTTAAATATCCATTTTTTTTTTGTGCAATGAAATTAAATTTCCTTTTTCATTTCCAGGAAAATATAAAATGGAGTAATAAAATAGAAAACAAAACGTACTCATTTTCCAAAGACGACTATCAGGTTTCAATACGAATTGAATTAAACTGTCATTTAAGTCCATTCCTGGAGTAGTGAAATACAAATATCTTACATAAAATGGTGTGAAACTGGCAAAGGTGCGATAATGAGTGTGATGGTGATACAAGAAAAATATGGATGCAACCCAGCGAAGAATGAATTAGAGTGTTATTAAAAGAATTTCGTCATGGTTCAATAGTAATTCTATATTATTAAAAAGGTAGTTTTAAATAACTGCATATGCAATACTTTCATTGGATTTTTTTAATTATAATAAGAAGAATAGAAAGTCCTAGCTATATCAAATTAGTTCGATAAGCCTAGAAATAGTTTTCAGAGTTCCATTACACAACATTTTAGGCTAAAACTGCTGTATTGATTCATTTAAAAAAAATATACCAAAATAGACTAATACTCGTATTCATTTAAAAATTAAATAAAGGCACCTGCCGTTTAAATATAATTTAAAAATAATCGCATATAGATAGCAATCATATGTGCAACAAGGATTTTCTTTCTTGTGTTAAGCAAGCTTTACGACAAACAGGCACACAAATATTTTGATTTGTAAAATCATGCGATACTAATTGTAAATATCTAAAACGTATGATTGATATTAATTTATGTTTATGTGCTAATTACTATTCCATAATACGTATGATTATTGTTATTAAACTTAACTTAATACCAGGACACAAATTTCGAATTTTCTTTCAAAACATTTAAGTAAATTTTAATGGACAAAACTTTAAATCTTATTAATATGTATAGATCAATTTATGCTTACGTATTGCTAAAAATGCCCTAAGTAAATGTGGCTTTGGTAGCAATTGAATGTAAATCCGAAAGAGTTCTTAAATATATGTAATATTGACCAGCCATTTCAATACATTCGTTCAAGACTTCCGAAAAGATAAAGAAAGCAGTCGCATTGGAAAGAAAATGGCATATCGGCCATTTTTGTTTTGAAAAAAAGTTGGAAATTTGATTCATATATTATTTGTTTGCCATGTAAACTCTACAAATTTACCTTATTGAGTTATCCTAAATATACAAACAAAGTATGTCATATTTTCCATACAAGGGCTTAAATCGTTCAAAATATTGCAGTGAAATAGTAACAAAAGGTAGTTCAATGTAAGGGGACACGTTTTTTGTTCGACAAGTAATGTAAGATTGTGAAAATAAAGAATATCTGAAAAATAACACTTATTATGCATTTAGTTTCAAAACTTGCAAAGGAAAAATTTTAAACATAAATTTTTACAACTTCCGTTCCATGCATGTTGAAAGAGGTTCTAGACTTCAGTTGGGAAGCTTTTACTAGTCTTGTCGATATCTCGCCTATTCGAAGTGTAGCCATACACATCGAGGATATTGTTGGTCAAATAAACACTTGGTGGTTGTATAGTGCTTCGAAACACGATAGTACCAAACATCCTGCAACGGCCAGTTTATGTACCACTTATATAAACAAGATAGACATATAATTGATTAATCAAAATATTGTTATAAAATAATAATTAAATTAAGTAAAAACAATCAGTACTTGAAATTCTCATTAATCGATTAATTAATTAATTGATTGATTATAAATCGGCATGAAAACTAAGCCTGATAGATTTCTCTACACTTTATCCAATTTTTTGGTTTTTACAAATACGATTTTCCCACCATTGTTTGTTGGTATATCTAAAATCACCTTGCTGTAATATTTACTCACACACAGTCAAATAAATTGAATTGAATTTGTGGGTGTTTACTGGTATTCTTCTGCACTTAAATGGTTTCCGTTGCTGTCACTTTTTCTGCGGCACTCTTATTTTTCTCTCTATTTCCCCACTGTGTCCATTGTTGACAACTAACTAAACGAGAAACATTTGTATTTGTGTGTGATTTTGACATTACACTTTTTCTTCATACTATTTTTCTTTGGAATCCATTTTTTTTTTTTTTTTTTTTTTTTGTCGCAAATCGAAATAGAATTAGTAGTTGAATGTTTGCGTATATGCCAAGGAAGAGTAGTGTTAAGTAAGGAAAATAAAATGATTAATAAAGTGAAAAATTGGCTTAATATAAGTAAAAGGTTGTTAAATAAAATTAAAGGAATTGGAAGTAAGAAAGGGCAATGAAAGAAAAACTTAGTAAATACCTAACTGGGAACTAATATAGGAAACTTGAGCAAAGACCAGCGATGATTTGTCAAGTCTATAACAAAGCGAAACTTTTGAAGGACTGACTAATGATTGAGCGAATTTGTTTTTCTTTTTCATGGAACTTTCTTTAAGTTGGCAGAAAAAATTAATTAAAGCACAAGATATTATTATATTATTACGCTCAGAGATGGGTAAAACTGCACTACTACTACTGATTTTGCTTTGCTTAACATGGAATATGGAGACTTTTGGAATAAGCAAATTTAGAATATTAAAAATTAAAATTGTTAAAATTTTTAAACACGAAATGATAGTAATTTCGAATTTTTGACCAATTATCCTAATTTATATTATTAGTCTTACGTTAGATAATTCTTTTAGTTGAATTCACAAACATTCACTACATTCCTCATAGAGCTCCATTATTTTGAACTTATGAAGAAAAAGATAAATAAAGCTTAATTTATATAAGAACGAGTAAACGAGAACAAGATTCTACAGAGGCTAAAAAATAGATCGACAGAAATTTTTTGTTATCTCAACCACAAATTTCCATGTGAACTGTTGCCAAAAAGGCCCTCTCCTTATATACAATATAGAAAATTCTTTTTTGTCTTCAAGTGAAAACCCGTATCTGTTAAAAATTGTTAGTGACCATGCTCTGAATGAAGTACATACAAAAATTGGGAATGGTTTCATACTAGTTAACAGAAACATATGCTTAAAATTTTGGGAAAATACAGTGAGAAACTATATTTTCATAAATTCTCTGGATTGATTTAACTAATTTCGAAAAAAGATGTTTATAATATGATGGTACATTTTTGTAAATCAATTCAGTATCTTAGTCAGAGTAGTTCGATCCTTATCGCACTTGACATGCTTAAATTGATAAATGTATCAATGGAAACCAAGAATTTACATGATACATGTCTGTATCAGCTGTTTTGCAAATTGAATCAAGTATTGTCAGATTAGCGGCAGTGCTGGTATGCTGGCGTTTAGCGCGTCTAAGCTCGCCGGACGACGGTCGGTTCTTACCAGCAATCTGGACATCGCAAGTTATATGTGTTGATTTTGCAGCTTCATTCCAAAATAAAAAGACCGCGTTATAGACCGTCGTTCTGTCTCTTCCCTCTTTTGTTGTAAAAGGGTTCAGCAAGATCCTGCTAAAATTAGAAGACACTCCGTTCGTTTCGCTTATTTAGTACGTTGCGAAATACCGATCCATCACTGTTTAAAAAAGTAGAATGCAAATGGAAAAGAGTCATTTATATTTAGTTTACTGATTTTAAACGAGGTCGTACATACACTAAAAAAGGAATGACGACATAAGAAATCATCAAAGTAATCTTTTATTGCAGGTAAATGAAAAGTGAACCTGGAGTAGAAATTATGATTATGGAGGAAATTATGAATGATTTGCATCGTTGTCCTATCGGACGGACTCCTCGTACTTTCTTCCCTCATTTGTTTTTATAATAAACTTTCTTAAGATGAGTAGTAGTAAGGCCAACTCATCCGATATTGCAGTTACTAACGAAAACCAGGCTGTTGTTTCTGGTTATTCCGTAGTAAATAGACATCAGGGACCTCAACTTAAAATGTGCTAAAAAAATTAATCTCTTGTTGTAGTCTTCAAACTTAATCTGATGTGAACAATACGATTAAATTTTATAATTATTACCTAATAACAATCCACATATCTCTTTTTTCCTGTTTCCGACCCCGATATTTTTATCCAATTTTTCGAATAAAAATTTATCTGTGGTATAGTCCCCAAGAAGTAAATTTATGACCTAAAAAAGCATACATTTGGCCAAAATAGAATTTTGATCTTTTGTATAAGAATACATTAACACAACGGCTTCGCAGTTCACATACCACCCTTTCTATCTTACCTGTTTCTAAAGTTTCAGCCTTTACTTTTATCCCTCTATTTTCTCTTGTAATATTCATGCTGATGTAATATTCATCCATACTGTTAGTTAAGTTCTTCTAACGCCACTTGATTTTTATTAAAACATGTTAACTTTGTGCTAATATTTTTACCAAGATTGTTTACCCTTTTCTAAATTCTATATTCTATACATGTTGATTTTTTCACCAGTTATATCAAAAAGCCAACCTCCGTTCCGGTTTTTAATAGCAGTCTCAGCTAAGCAGGAAACCGTTGTACATTTAAGTGCTTGTTTTTTCTTTTTTTTTTTTTGGCCTCCACATGCTCAAATACAGTTAATTTACAAGTGTTGTCAAAGCCGCAGCAAGTTGTAACAACATGACCTGTTACTACAAGGAGGTCTGTACACAAAACTTGTAAGGGGCCAAGTTAGCACTGACTTAACATAATCTTACCACCTATCGTGGCCATGTAATGAGGTTTACTCGCAGCAAGTGGCAAAAAGTAATTGTACCACAACAAATTTACCTACAAGGAAAAAAAAGTCAGAAAACGGCAAATATGTAAGGTACTTCAGGGGTCGGCCGTATAGAGCAAAGATGCGGTATGTTGTCTAGGTGGCACAGAAACTGACGAAAAGTCCACGACCAAAAGTATTCAGTTGGCCCACAGAAACAGGTACGTGAATAGCTTGTGTTTAGCAGAGACATAGCGGAGTATAATTCCTTGTTTGTTAAGACGAGGAGTGTAATCTAGAAGTTGCCACAGCAGCTGGAGAATACTTGTCTTGTGATTGTTCGTATATGTTTTTATGAAAATAATAAAAGTACAAAATGTTTAGATTTCTACGAAAGTCATGTGAGTGAATGCTGTCTAGTTGCTTTAGAAGTATAATTTCCTCAAAGCTGATAAATGTAATCAAAATTCAAAGTTACCTTTAAATTGGTAAATTATAGCATCCTGTATAGAAAATATCGGAATATTATAATCCTTAACAAGAGAAAATTTATCTTATATATATAATATAATAATATTTTATTTATATCACGTAGACATTTAACTGAAAATCTCTACACTTCATATTATTTCCACTTAAAACAACTTGGCCGCATTACTTATTTTTATTCACAGCAGAGTGCACACAAGAAAAAATTCTGCAATTAAATCTTCTTTCCTACCGACTGAATAGAGATTTCCACTATATTGCTTACGTCTACTACAATTAAAATTCAATTAAGTTGTGAGATTTGTTTTCTTCTCTAATGGCAGCATGTACTCCTTTCGTTGTCATCAGCTAAAGGAAACGGAAATTGGAGCACAAATTTCAAATCACAGAACGTAATAGAATTTGCCAGAATGGGAGTTGCAAACGTGATATGATAAATAAGACCCAACGGAATTTTCCGCACAAAGTGATAAAGAATGAAATCATGACAACATTAACGCAAAACACAAATTGCAGCAAATGAAAAATCATGACACAAACAGAAGTAATTGCTGTAAGTGAAGAAGCCTGAGAGATTTTTTAGTAAGCAGTTTAAGAGATACACATAAAAGCAATCAGCGGTTTTGTAAAAAACAAATAATTTGTAATTCTTTATTGCAGGCTTGTTCATATAACACAGGGAATATTCTTAACGAAGTGAACGAATGACTTTTTTTAGGTTAAATGCGAAATTAATTACGATCACATTTTTCCAAGCGGCGAGAATTATTGACGGAAATTGTCGTGAAAGAGCTGGAAGAGTACAATCTTTTCGTTTTCGGTATTGCTTAGTCGAAATGACATTGTTCATAAAAAGAAATGCAAATATTCATAAACCTTTGAATTGAAATTTGTAATAATTATACATTACTCAATGAGCTCTACAGAGTGTTTTGTTTTTATCTTTAAATCATAGATCATACTCAGCTGCATCCAGATGTACATCAAATGGAGAAAACAGCAAATTGTTATTACCCAGCAAAATAAATGCAAGGAAGCAAATATTTGTCACGCTTTGCGATAGGGAAATGGTGAAAAATTTCATAATCATCGTGGAAATTTATGTAGGGTTGTCGTAGGAGAGAATCACCACCTTATAATGCCCTTTCTCTGCATATTCATAGGTGCTGTAAAAGTAATTAAAATTCAAATCATTGCTTGCAATTTCTCATTGTTCAAAAAAATTGATTTACGTTTCAGAAAATGTTTCTTCAGATTACATGGCCAGAAAAACATTCCATTGAAAAGTAACTATTTTCTCAATATAAATAATTGCCCTAAAATTGTTTTCCATAAGGAAATCGAAGATTCCGCAAAAAGCCAGTAGATGCACGGAACTACAAAAGCACATAATATTCCGTAGGATCGAAGCTTATACACCGACTACCATTACAGTACATTAACCACATAAATTTATATGGCAATTGGAAATTTATGTTTCATTTAATTTCTGAATCTTGATAGTTTTTATAAATGGAATCATAAACTTAATATATCGGTCAGCACATAATGGAGGATAAAGAAATGTTTACCAACTATCAAAAATTAATTATCATCGGAGCTTATTGTGTTCCCTAAGAAATTTTTGGATTTTGGAGTATTTCATGTCAAAATCTTTTGCTTAAATTATTAGTAATTATAAATGAGAATCGAGCTAAAGTTTTCAAGTACTTCCTAACCGCAGTTTTGAAAATAGTTTAAAAATTCTTTTTCCAAGTAAATATGTATGAATTGCGACCTTCGAAGTGATGAAAATATAATTTTTTTAAGGTCTTCCACTTTTTAGCGGGGCTCTTAACATATTACAATGACGTACACTTAATTTGGATTATATATAAGATCTCATAAAATTCCAATGTTACTGAAAGTATCAAAATTAAAATCAATGATGGTTGATAATATTGCTGTGTATGTAGGTGGTGCTGTGGTGTAGGTATTCTGAAAATTCGCTACAGTATTATCTGCAGAACTGATAGTGGCAGAGATATTATCAGAATTTTTTTCGGTATTTGTCAATTATTGCTGCATTACTTGCATAAGAATAAGAATTTGGTGCATTATTCCCTTTATCTTTAATTCATGTTACTCATACCTAACAAAAAGTGCGCCCGTTCTAGAGTACAACATTTACTGAAATATTTATCGAATTATAATAAATGACAAATGGTTTAAACTTTCTTGTGCCATGTCTATTCCTATAAAAAGGAGAAACTGATGCAAAAGGAAAAAGTGATTTTTATAAACTGAGAGAAATTTCAAATTGACACAGCGTAATACTCTCTCAAAACGTAGTCGAGCACTGGTCTATATTGTACCTCCGCTTCTGTTTCCTACCATACAAACTGACCGAATTTCAGAAATTCACACATTTGTAGGCTGGTGTGACCCAAATTTTTGTTTATTTGTTTCTAATACCTTGCAGAATTTGACCATTTGACAAATGGCCTATGTAGCCCATATATTCGTAGATTCCCATTTCTTACATGGTTACGTTGAATTTGTTCAAATTTGGTAACTATTTGACGTTTGCCAAAAAAATGTCTCACAATGAAAAAGACCAGCTTTAAAAATTTTATGGTTTTCCGAAATTCTATTTTTGCTTCGATATTTCTTTTCGGTATGCTGCAACAGACTTTTTTTCAATATATTAACTTAGGAGTATAATGAAAATATATTAAAAAATTGACTTGATGCTCCTGATACCTCGCATACAAAATAATTTAACCCATATATTCGTAGATTCATACGTTTGTAGTAGTTATATTGAATTTAATCAAATTTTACACACGTTATGCGTTTGGTGAAGTAAATTCTAGGAATGAAAACGAATGTTATTGCCATATCACTTCTGACAGCACCAGTACAAATGTCCGATGTAATCCATATATTCTTAGATTCATATATTTCTAGTAGTTGTACTGAATTCAGATTCAGTACAGTCAGATTCATCGATGTTTCATTTTATCTCTGTAATGCCTAATTCGTGAACTGCAGTTACCTATTTTTTTCCTTTTTTTTTTTGCAATTTCATTGCTTTTTAAAATTTCAAAAAATCAATCAGCTTACCACGCTTTCTCAAGTTAGTTAGAGTTAAGTATGTAAGTTAGTTCATCTGACTGAAATTTCTTTATTGGTTTTTCATCAATGGTTTTCATCAATTATTATATTTGCAAAAAGAAAACAAATTTTACTATCGGCCACAAAGAGCAACAGCAGTCCCCTTTCTTCACTCACATTAAAATAATTAATATTTCCCGGCAATACAAACTTAATATCAAACTTTGTCGTTTCCTTCAAGTGGTCATCTTCTTTGTTTTAAGTTCCTCTGTATTAATTAAGCATACTCCTTCCCTTAAGCAGATTTCGTCGCTTCCTATTGTCCTAGCTAAACTCTTTGCCAGCCATGGTATGCTTTTACTCAGTGACAGCTGTTATGTAGCAGCGTCTTTGTCCCATCAGATATTTGACCAAAAAGACAAAAGAATAAACGAATGGTAAGAAGTTGAAATGACATCTTATTTGCATAATGTATGCCAGAAAAATCTCTGGAAGTGGCAGTCGCATTAGAGATATACAAACAGTTAAAACTTTTACAAAGTTTTAAAGGGAGTGGAATTCTTAAATTGAGACAGAAAAAAACAATTAAATTTAAATTGGAAAAAATAGCTTTGCTAATGAAAAATAAGTATGAGAAACAAAAGAATTAAAACTACATATTGAATTAATATGAATGTATGCGTATTAGTGATATTAATTGCATAATATGTGAGCGTAATTGTACTTGGATAGATTATAATTTCTTTGCGCTTTAAATCATGCACTACTGCATATATATATGTATACTCCACATAAAGGTAAGAGGTCCAAAATCTAAGTAAACTGAACGTCCTAAATTAAAAATTAAATTAAAATTAAATTTGAAGTGGATAGATAGTTTTGGTAACAAAAAAAATTGTTAATGAATTAAAACTATTTTTAATTGAACTGAGCATAGGCTTCTTAATGATGTTAATTGGATTCAGCTGAGAGAATATAAGTCGAATCGTATAATAACACAATGCTGGAAAAATTACTCTGCTTGTGTATAGTTTAGACCCCAATCATAATTATACAAGGACACTACGACAAGAGGTTGGATCAAATAAACAGGATCTTTTAAATTCAAATAATTGCATTCACTATTCTGTAAGCCTTTTGCTATTTGAGATCTTTCTGTTCCAGTTCTATTGGAACAGATCAGTGAATCTGCCAAATTCAATATATAATTTCACATTTTGTATGTGTTTTCGTTCTTGACATTTTTTCAGAATTGTGTCAGATCCAATTTTGGCCGAAATAATTGTAATGTTAGAATTAATTTGAGCACCATATTCTTAAAAATATGGGTATTTATTTTAGAACCGGATTTCATTACACATATATTAAAAATTATGTATTTCAAATGCTTCTTTTCGAAAAGTGCCAGGAGCCTGTACAAGAGAGTCCAAAAATTCGCGTGTGCTGTATAAACTCAGTATAGCGAATAATTAATAAATCAAAGAAAACTAAACCAATTAATAATCGGAAACATTCTATCCTCCACTGGACAACAACAAAAATTTTCGGAAAAGTTCGTACTGGGATTCGGGAAACCTCAGTTTTGCACTGTGGTGAAGAACTACAAACTTGAAAAAGCTCTATGCGCTATTTTCACAAAAGATTTGTATATTCACACATACAGATATCAAGTGAACCAACAGGTAAAACCTTCTGACGACAAGCAACGAAATTAATTTTTAGAATTTATTGTTGGAAAGTGCCAAGTGGATTCTGATTTTTCAGACGGGGATGGGTCTCATCAAAACTTAAAATTCGGAGTTCAAAAAATATACAGTTGATGGTTAGAAAACGTCCACATCTTGTCACTGTTTGATGCAAATTTATAGATGTAACCATTATTAGGATAGTGTAGATGAATTTAATATCTAATCACACAATATCGAGTAACTGTGGTCATTAGAGTGATAGTTTTTTATTTTTCAATTCGAACAAATATATGTGGATGCCATGTAGTTGCAATACATCTTGAGGAATTACGAGGTTTACAATTTCTGCATAATTTTCGATTTTGGTACAAGTAATTGGATTTGTCCTTTAGTAATTATAATACGTCAAGCTCATGCCAACTTGTTAGGGACCACTCACGCCTTCAAAGAGAAAATTAAGTCTTGCATCGACGAAATTCTGACACATTTATGCAAAACTGTAAAAACCAAATTATATACAAATAATTTTGTAAGAATTTTTCGAGGTCTTCTTCGATACAATTGTTAACAGGCAATTGGTTTCTACATATTATTCTACAATATATGTAGGTCTTTCACATCACGACCGTCATGATCAGAAGCACCCAGCATCAACCATATGAGTAATATTAATTGAAACCAAAGGTGGAATTAGTAACTATTAAACAAATTATTAAATATTAAATATATTTCAAAAAGGTTTTCAGAAATTTCCTTGAGCAACAATTTACAAAAATTTGCTCAAAATTCTTTATAATTGGATGCACGAAAGTCGATAAGTAAAAAGCTGTTCCACATCAGCTTTTATGTATAAATTTGCAGATAAAACATAAAAAATTCGAAATTCCCTCGCACACCTTGTCAGTTTCATATATTCAGTGTGTTAGCGCACGCATTTCGAACGTAGTCTACTATGAAACTAGAACTGCAAAATTCGGTTTTAAAAGATAATTCATTATAGTTTTCAACCACTCTACTATTCGAAGTCTTTAGGAGTTCAGCTAGCTGACTGCCGCTTTCAGGAATATAGATTATTGGCCTGTTGCTGGAAATCGTGATCATGTTTATGATGGTCTCCTGCACTACCATGCGATATTTGGTCACCTCTATACTAATATATCTCAGTTTCATATCTTTAACTTAAAATAATATTACATTTTATTGTTTATTATCATCACTATTCTACTAGCCGTCGAAAACATCGTTGTAAATTCAACAATGATCTTCTGCTTTGCAAACTTCCTTATAAATATTGGCTTTAAAGTTATGCATAAATTAAACAACGTAGCGAACCACCAAAACGACTTTACGGCAAACACAGACAAGCAAACACAGCAAGTCAAAACAATTTCTTTTGATTATTGACAATCATCAAGCACAATGCTGGCAAATAAGTATGCAAACCAAACACCGACCACCGACCTAAAATGAAACCCCGATCTCAAAAGTAAACAACTTGGATTGTGTCTTGAGTTTCTTTGCATTTAATTAACTTGAGTTAACAGCTAAAGGGCGGTCTAATCAACTTTATTTATTGTCTCGAAAAGAGAAGAAACCACGCAATAGAAAAGTCACACAAACAGCGAAAAACTTCGGTAGAAAGTGTCAACTACCTTCAAGTAGGTAAAATCAAATGAAATCTGAATATCGTGCAATAACTTATGAACGCTTTAGAAATTAACAGAAAATGCCATGAAGTATATTAAGCATAATATTAGAAGCAACAAAGGAATGAAATGAAATTTTAAAGGCGATGTAGTACATTCGTAATTAAGATAATGTAGATAGAAGTTACATGAGTACAGCTCATTAGTATTATAGATTGAAGCATTTCTCGGAATTTGAATCAATCCGAATAGGTATTATTAATTAAGGATACTACAAGTAGCGTATGAGTATTGCCGTATATAAACAAATATTGCTCATATTATAGAGAAAAGTATTCATTTAATTAATTTTTCCACAAATTAAGTGTTTGTAAATGTGTCACTAATCGACTAAACTAATAATATGGTCATATAAATATCCTGAGGCAATGGGAAATATAAACAAATATCTCAGTTTAACAAAGAGGAGTGTCTCATATTGTTTATTTGTACTAAAATAATGTTCCTTAAATACATCTTTCAAACAAATTCTACAAAAGGGAACCAGATATGTGCCTTTGCAAACACACAAGTAATATCCACATGACCAGTTCAAGCCAAATCATCACATCAAATTTCAGTAGCCAGGTAATCGACAAATTGCGTTGTAATTAACTAAATGATAAAACGCTACAAAAATCCTACCCAAACCAACTTGGTAGCAGTACCTACAATTGTGTCGAATTCTATTTTCCTCTCAACTGGTTACTAGTTTTGCCTTCCGCCTTTTACATTCCCCAGGAATTTCATATCATTGCCATCGTTTATTTTATATTCCCATAATTTCCTCATTACGAACCCTATTTGCCCTGCGGAAATTATGTCACTGCTTTTGAACAAATACAGCATTGTAGGCTCATTATATCAACTTCACATTGGAGAGCGTTATGATGTCGTAACGCTCGTGCAGTTTGCTGAGAGTGCATAAATGTCTGACAGCATTTCTACGTATATTTCCAGCATTTCTGGTGTGTCGTGTTATTTACACGTTGTTACGATATCAACACTCACATTGTCGATGTCGGAACATTTGCATCCTTGTTAATGGACAAACAGTCGTATAGCGTATAGCGTAAATGTAACATTGACGATTTCAAGTGCCAGTGTGTGAACTTAATACCGAAAGTGGTAAAGGGGAAAGAGGAACTGACGTCAACTAGCTCCCCCTTTCGCTGGAAGGAATTAATAAATGTAAACGTTCGTCTAGTTTACAAGTTGTTGTTATACACAATACAATGTACAAGCAGTATATAGTTAGCATTATTCATACTTTTTAAAAAATCAGTAGAATTTGTATTTATATAAGTTATGTGCCATAGTTTAAGTAAATTACAAGAAACTTATCCACTTGGTAAGGCATTTTACAATTATAAAATGAAGCTTAAATATATTAAATATTTATGGCAATGAATTAGTTTCTATTCGGAATAACTTATTTCTGCAGTTGCATGTTATAGATGCGCGCAATAGGAAAGCTTTTCTTTGCCCTGTATCAACCGCTTACAATAAGCCCAGGAACCCGTTCCCAAGTCGAAACTAAGCTTAATTACCAGCTTCACGAAACTGGTAGTCAAAAATACTCATACGTCTTGGAGTATTTCATGCAGTTTACAAGTTATTCGTTATTCATATGTATTTAAAAAAAAAAAAAACATTCGTATAATAAAACTTCAACGCCACAATTTAAATACTTTCAGTTAAATTACAAAAAAAAAAAATACACTGAATGCGTGCAATTCCAAAATTTGAAAGAAATATGTAAAAATTTTAAGCATTTTTAGTAACATATTTAATAAATTTATTTTGCGCTCTATTCGGAGAGTACTTTAACTAACAACAAAACAACAATTATTTACTCCCTATTAGTCGATTCTTACTGAACTTTGTTTAAGACAGGCACATAGACGTTGGAATCCTATTTACAACTTGGAAGTATACAACAATTCTCATGAAAGTGACAGTTCGAAATAATCATACATCTTGGGAACCAAATGACTAAGTACCACGTGTACACAGACAATTACAATAAATTCATGTTGATAAATCAAAAATATAGATTAAAGGGAGGTTCACATTTTAATATTCACCCATATTAGCTGAATAAGGTTGCATGCAGGGTATGCACATTTTCACTTTTCCAACATCATAAAATTTGCAATATGACCCAATGAATGAAATTAAAAACGTTTAACGTACTCCTTGAATGACTGTGGACCCTTGCGATAAGTGTGGAAGTTCAGCAGATATTGGAGAAGGGATTAGAGTAAATTTCCTCTATGAGTTATTCACTCAAAATTTAAATTTCAGGTGGCGATGGACAAAATGTTTGGGAAAATAACCAACGCTGTATTTTATCAGAAATTATTAAAAAAATTATGATATTGGGGGTATAATATTACGTGAGCATTAAATTTCAGCATTTCATGTTTCAGCATTTTGGCCTCTGTTTGCAGAATCATTTAAAAAAGCACACAAATTTTTTACCTCCATTTTTCAAATAATCCCCAAATGACTATATATAAAAGACCATCCTCTAATCACTTAAATTGTGGTTTCACGCAACTCCTATCTAGCTAAATGGACACCTCTTTCCTCCTTCCTTTATGTTTATTAAGTAATATATCCTCCACAAAAAAAAAACCAAGATCTTCTATTCCTGCCACAAAAACCGCAAACTGAAATTGATGTTGGGTGCGATTAAGGTTAGGTTACTCTCATAGATGGTTCATGTAGCATTTGTGCTGGCCTGTACTGCGACCACCACAAACAAATGAAAATTCCATTAGGAACAATTTTGTAATTTCATTTAAAATCCGCTCAGGCTTTCAGATGCATTTGAGATAAAGTAATTGGTGGTGCCTTTTTTTAGAGGATGGAAGAAACAAATTATAAATATTAAAATAAATGGTATTTTATGTTGTAGATAAGCTGAGGGAGGAGTAACTCTGGAAAATAAATTTGCCGACGTGTTTGCATAAGATATATGGAAATGTTGCTGTCATTAAAATGAATGGACATATTTTTGCATACATTTAATTATTAGCCATAGTATATGTCAATAGATACAACATAAAGCCCAACTTAGTTCTTTAACGTATGACCAAGTTTTGTTATAGAGCAGAAAATTCGCGCCTTCATATTTTTTAGATAAGTGAGGCTACATATGAACGTAACTTATAAAAGGTATCTTAAAATGCTGTAGTTATTAAAATTAATATTTTCGTATAATTAATTCATAAGTAATTAGAAATATGCCAGGTTTAGTTCCCAAAAGTATTACTAATACAGGGTGTCCGTCGGGAAGGTATACTATTTTGTTTGTTTATTATTTTTGATTAAATGAACAAGAAAGGAACTTATTTTAATAAATGTTTTATTTTATGTCGGCAATTATGTATGGAATACAATATCAGATAAATGTACGCCTCTGTTAGCCTTACAAATGCGAGCCCTCTTGAGCACATTTTTTATATTCTCACACATTTCATGCGGTATTTCATTAATTTCATCACGAATATTTTGTTTGCGTTTCTGTTTGTTTGCATAAACCTTGCTTTTTAGATATCTCTACAAAAAGACGCATGGAGCAGTCAAATCAGGCAACCGTGGAGGCCAGTCAACATTACCATTCCTTGAAATAACTTGCAGTAACTGTAATCCTGGCTGTATGCGATGTGTGTATCTTGTTGATACCACATGTTAATCAAGCCCAAAGCATGCAGTTAAAAAATTTTCAATCATATAACGATATCACTCCCCATTGACATTTACCGTTACGGCGTTTTCAGTTTCAAAAACTGTCGCTTTTAGTGGATGTAAAGGTGACTGATGAATACTTTGAGGGTTTTCCATTGCCCAGAACCGACTCTTCTGTTTATTCACATATCCATTCGAACGATCAAAAAAAACGTTGGTTTATCAAATATTTTTCCATAACAAATTTGCCATGTGTCTACTTCAGGACTACCAAATATGAGCTGTCAAGACTAATGTTTACCAAAATGGTGGCAAAACAAAGTAGTATATCTTCCCGACGGACACTCTGTATTATTTCAAATGCCGCAGCATTTATTCTGTTTGATGAAATTGTCCTGTCTATATTTGAGTTTTGCAACAGATGTATAGAGATATTGCGGGTGTTGCAATTAATTTCAAAATTGTCTCAAACGTACACTTAATATATAAGCATTAGAAAAAAATAAGTATACGCCAAATGATACAGAATATAGGCCATTTTATTTCATTGGCGTATGATTAATATTATTTCGAATACCCGCGCTATTTGTTATTAATAAAGAAATTCATCCCTTTTACAGCAATTCCCTTCCACTAAAACGAATTGCAATATTTCCAAGCGGATTTACAAAGTAAACTCAATCTGAAAAAAAAAACGTTTGTCATAGCATTACACCAAACTTCGCTCATTGTTGCCAAATACTGGCTGATGGAACCAGCAAATGACTTCCTCAATTTCAAATTCAAACAGCAACCAGACGAAAGTTAAAATATGTTTTTTCTCGAAACTATGCAAAAAAATTTTGTTTTACTTGTATAAATTGGCATTGATAACTTTATCTGTTATCTAGAATCTGCTACCCATATTTAAACTTTGTAATCGAACATATGTACAATATCAAGAAATCCGTATCTCCTAACTTTTGCCATTACAAACACCATTACAATCTACACTTTTAAGATATTCCATCTTTGTATCTGGTAGACATGTATGCGTGTGTATAAAGTTGGCAATTGACATACCATAATTTTAACTTAGTTTCATATGTATATATATATAATATGTGTAAAAGGAAGCACAAACTTGTTATATATCTGCTGCATTTGGAGAATCTTATTCATTACATTGACAAAAAAAGGAATATCAATACTGGGACAAAAAAACTGCATACATATTTTGGAAACGAAGGGTATGTGTTTTAGGTTTAGTAAACGATATGAAACCTCTGTACCTTATTAGTACATAAAATGCTTATTCTCCGGAAAAAAAAATTAGTTACTTTCTTAACCATACCCATGAAGATTCAGTTCGTATAGGTGACTACAGGACACTCTCGTCTTTTTCGACTATTTGAGAGCCTAAAATTAGCCAATCGCTCCGTCTTTGATAGCAATTTATATAATCTGCGCAACATTTCTTTAACTAGTGTCATCACAATTCATTATATTCTTTGTATACTCGCAGAATTGAACACACAAAAATTAAAAAAAAAAATATTTATTTTTCAGCTATTCCAGTGACGCAGGAAAAGTTCTTTCCTGTCTCTCTCTTTCTCCCTAACAGTCCTATCAATATGTCATAACAATCTGTTTCAAATACGAGAATCATCAACTTGCAAATGAACAAAAATTGGAGTAACAAGAAGTAATCGTCAGCATAGTAAAAGGGGTTATAAAAGAGAAGCTCCAACTATGGCAAAGAAATTGATGCAAACAAAATGTGCGAAAAAGCGACGATAAGGGCAATGGAATCAGCAACTTTTCTTGCCACAGAAACAAATGTGTTTTTTATTACTTTAATTAAGAAAGTTTGATTGATTTTTTAATGAAGGTAGGAAAGAAGAAGAATGTTTTCCACATGGGAATAAAAGGCAAAAAATAGGAAATTGCAGATGGAAAATACAAATAAATTAATTGGATGTTTTGGATGTTACATTAATACGCGCTGACTAAAACAAACAAGCAAATGACGATTTTATACCATGAGCACTTTTTAATTGAGGTAAATATTAATATAAATATATATTTATATTCTTAATTGAAATATATGATCAAATAAACCACTATATCATTTACAAAGTCATCCAATATAGGAACTTCTTTTCATCCCATTTACTTATTGCAATAACAATGAATGTCGCTACTGGTACAGATGACAGTTTCTTGTTTTGACAGAAAATGCATATACCCGCTTCGGGAGGTATGTGATCTTTGACAACTATAATGTTGAAATGGTATGTGATTTCACCCACCTCAATCATGTTATCTATAAAATAAACACTGCCTGCTAAGAAATTAGAAGAAGAGCTCTAATCAGGAGGACAAATCAGCAATTAAATCACTATCACTACCAGTCGACATACAAATAATCACTTATTTCGTTGTATACTCAGACATATAATTAAAACGCTAATAGATTTTTCAATTCTTATAAATATTTCTTCATACATTCGCCATTTGTCAAATTTTCTTATACGGAGTACGTCGTTTAAGAAACAAAAAAATTTAATTAAAGTCTCTTCACAGTTTTTGCACAACTGCTCTAGCTTACGTAGTTTTGTTTTTTTTTTTTTTTTGTTTTGGAAATAAAAAAATTTGACATTTGCAAAGTGACCCCAGCAATCTATGGACATT
>JAHXMU010024741.1:0-11615 GCA_019455685.1 Philornis downsi
AAATCCACCGGCATTGTGTTCTTAGACATAGAAAAGGCTTTTGATTCTATCTGGCACAATGGCCTCATTTTTAAAATGAATCAGTTTGGCTATATTTATATATATATATATATATATATATATATTTATATGCCAAGTTATCAATTTATTGGTTTCAAAAATGAAGTTAAATAAAACACACATAAAGCTATGATTTCGATGAAACTTTTATGTCATTATAATGCTTAAACCCTGCCATTATTTACGAAATACAATATCATTTAAATGACCGCATCTGGATTGGTCGCAGCAGTAAATCTTTTTGAGGTAGTTTTCGACCACTTTTTCGCGCATTCCGGGTGGTATCTCAGCGATAACTTGACGAATGTTGGTTTTCAAATGCTTTCACATTTGGATCTAACGGCATTAAATCGTACGATTTTGGCGACCAATTAACGTCGCCAAAACGTAAAGATACTGGAAACTTCTCATGCAATAAAGCCGAAATTGGTCATGTTATATGGCTCGTGGCACCGTCTTGTTGAAACCACATATCGATAAGTTCATAATCTTCAATTGCAGTCCAAAAAAAATCGGTTATCATACAGCCGCACCACTCTGAATTGAAATTTGGATTATCCGGTACGCGTCCCCTAACAGAAGCGATATTTCCGGCGGTGCGTACATTGCGATATTGCACAGGCCTGACCCCATCTGCAATGCTTCCAGTCTCTTTAAAATTCTTCATAATCTTGTCAATTTCTTGCACAGTAGGTCGATTATGTCGATTATAATCATACCATAATGCACGAAAAATGCCCACGTTTGCACCACCATTTTTGTAGTACAGAAGTTTTAACTATTTTTACGCGTTCTTCAGTTGTTAAACAATCCATATTTGTAAATGGCAAACATTTCAGTAAATAAATAACACTTCAGATGACAAGAATTTAACAGCTGACAGCCTTGCCAGACCAGCGTCTTTGAAACTACCTTAAAGTAAAGCTACTTTGAATCTAACGAAGCTGAAAATTATCATTTCCAATGAATCTTTACAGTAACTTGATAACATAGAATTTCAGTGGCAAAATGTATTTATCTTATCGCATGATGGCATCAGTGGGTGTTTATATTACACTATAGTGCAATTGATTTTAAATCCATATCACAAAGATTGATCTTAACAACTGTAACCTCACACCTCACTAACTGTTCAATTAGTAAAATTAATTCTAATATTGCTAGACAATTCACACCCGCCCTGCAAAAAGAGTTAATAAAAACAAATTGCTAATAAATATTGAAATTAATTGCAACAACAATTAAACGCAAAAGCGACCCATCTCTTACTGGCTTACTCGATTACTTCGCCTCCCAGTGCTGACTAATTGAGCAGAAAAGCAAAGCGTCATACAAAAGAGTGTTATCGCCAGCAAATATCCAGCGGAGATTTGCAAAAAACCGGTAAGACCTACCTAACACTCTCCCAAACACGACTCATGCCGTGTTTGGGAATTTTCGTTTTTGCTCAAAACCCTCCCCCTTCTTTACCCAACCAGCTGTGGCTCAAACGATAGTGAGAGTTATTTCTCACATACTACAAGTCATTGCCATACAATCAAACGACACACAGGAACGACAGCGAACACGACAACGACAAACGGCAACGTCTACGACGACTTTAAATGGCTTCGGAATGTTTTTATTTTCGTTTAGCATCTCACTTTGATGTCGAGGAAGAAGCAGCATCAGAAACCGACAATAGCAACAACGACAACAGCAATAATGGCACAAAAATGCTATTTTTAGTTTGCTCTTAAGTCAGGTTCAAGACACGATTTTCTAACTGTTTTTAGAGTATGACAACGAATGTATGCGCAGCAACAAGACAGCAGTGTTGCCAAGTCTTGTTGTTGTTAAAAAAGATTTAGAAGCGGCGTCTAAAAATCTTTGTTTCTTCTGTCCAAAACATATGAAAGTTTGGATGTCAGGGACAACCGCACTTCTCCGAGTAATGTAAGGTTCTATTACCGTTAGCAGAAATTATCAACATCGTGCAAATCATGGGTGTTATGAGCTGTATACCAACGTGGTCAAGCACATCAATGCACAGCGATTGCGTTACGCTATAATGCGAAAGGGTTTCGAAAATGAATAATTGGCCAGCGACCAAAACGCTATTGAAAAAACCAGATAACTAAAATACTGCCGGAACTTAGTGGAGAAGGAGAGCTGAAAAAAGAAGTACTTTTCCAAGTATGGCGTAGATAAGGATAACGTTTCCAATCGCCGTATAAGCAAGAATGTAAGTAAGTTTATACCATAACACCGTGTCGTGATGTTATGCCTGACACGAACTGAACTCATTATACCTTTACCAATATAGGATATCAATTGCAAATGGACTGCATTGTCTCTAACTTTTTAGTAAACTCCATGCAATCCGACCTATTTTCCGAAATTCAAATTTTCCTCTGTAATTTCTAATTATTAGCTTGCAATGCAATTTAATAATTAGATATGTATATCAGAATATATATATTTCAATTCTCAGACATCATTCTAGCAGTGGCTATCTTGAAACAAATTTGACTGAATCTAGCCTAATAGAATAATAGACAATAGACAGATTAAATATTTCATTTGTATGGAACGTATCAGAAGGGAAGGAGTTTTATTCTCGGAACTAAGTTTATCAAAGTAGTGAGTTATGCCAAATTTGACTCAGTTCTGTACAACTCCATGAAAGATATAAAAATGTATATATGGGTTAAATAGGTCATTTATATGGGTCGAACTTTTCAAATTTTTCCATTCTACACGTTTCTACATACCTCAATCTGGCAAGCTATCAGGCTGTGTATGTCAAGTTTAACAAACTTTCATTAAAATACGACAGTTATCCCGTCTACCACCCAACCAGATAGACTGATATCGATTAAGAAAGCCATTTGATCAAAACATACTTGGTAAAGGCATCCTTGTGCGTGTTACATTTTTGCCGTGTCAAATGGTGAATTTCTTCGTTCTTTTTGGTAAAGGTTTAAAAATTGGCATATAAAAGTCAAATATGACATTCCACTATGAAGTTTACCTCTATTAGTAGATTTTTAGATTTTTAGTCGAGGATTTCCCACTCATTTATCGGTTTTTCAAATCCTTGTCTTTTTCCAAAAACCTTACTAAAATGCATTGAAAAAAGTGCTAAAAGCGAAAAACAACTCTGAAAAGGCAGTGCCAATCTTGCAGTGTTCACACATACTATTCATAGGTATACACACACACATTGGCGAGAAAACATATGCAATGCACACAGTCCAAAAAGGATGTGTGCAAAAGAATTACAAAATGCCATGAGAATGTTATAACTTTCAATATGTTTTTGAAATAACGCAATATATGCGGTGTCCCAACAAGAACGCAAGATTTAAATTTGGCGCCATTCGAAGTGTCATTGTTTGACATTTGAACAATTGTTATTGTTTGCTAGTAGCAGTTACGAGGTTAGTAAAAATGGAACGCTACACGAATGAACAACACATTCTCATTGTGAAATTGTTTTACCAAAATGGTGAAAGTTTTGCGGCTACAGTTCGCAAATTGCGATCAATTTGGGGTTACAATAATGCTCCAAAAGAGTCAACTGTAAAGAGATTAATGGATAAATTTGCCAAAACAGGGTCTGATAGTGATGTAAAAACAACAATGCGCCTTCGACCAGGTCGATCGACCGAAAATGTCGCAGCTGAACGTGATGATGTCGCTCAAACTCCATCCACCTCAATTCGACACTGAGCTCAGCAAATTGGTGTCTCCAAATCTACTATGCAGCGAATTTTGACGAAAGATTTGCATCTTCATGCATATAAAGTTCAATTGACTCAGGAACTGAAGCCAGCTGACCATGCCAGCGGAGGGAGTTCGTTAATTGGGTATTGGAGAGACAACATGAAATTGCTGATTTTGCCGATAAAATCGTCTTCAGTGATGAGGCCCATTTCCATCTTGATGGCTTCGTCAATAGGCAGAATTGTCACATTTGGGGTGAGGAAAATCCTCGAGTGATTCACGAGAAGCAAATGCATCCTCAACGTGTCACTGTGTGGTGTGGATTTTGGGCTGGAGGAATCATTGGATCTTTTTTTATGAAAATGAGGTATGTCAAGCGCAAACAGTCAATGGTGTTCGGTATCGTGAAATGATAACCAGTTTTTTCGTGCCTAGAATTGAAGAAATGAATGTGGAGGGCATGTGGTTCCAACAAGATGGCGCCACATGTCATACAGCCAGAGAAACAATTCAATTGCTGCGTCAGTCATTTAAATCTTGCGTTCTTGTTTGAACACCCTTTATTATTAAATTATTATTACGAAATAAAAAAAATAGAAACCATTTTTGCTTATAATGCGGTGATAACACACATATCTGCCGAATGCATTTTTTTTAGTTTGTGAATAACAAACTGTTAAGCAAAACTCAAATACTTCAGTGAAACCGCTTCGGAAGATTTTGAAATTCCTATGTAAATAATCTAGCAGTAAACCGCTGTATTAACTTCAAAATAAACTATAATAAAAGCTTTTCTGTAAGGGGCAACTCTGTCCAAAAATCATGAGAATTCGGTGAGAGCTAAAGAGGAAGTTGTGAGATAGCAACATTTTGTGTATATCTTAGAGGGAGTGGAGGGACGCTACCGTGGTATGTTATTGTTAATTTAGCCGGAGATTAACAATAAAGACTCTTCCTTTCGTTCATCGGTTATTTTTATGGTGGTGCGCTTCGTTTGTAAGATCGGTCCGTCGGTCGTCGATTGTTTGTTCGTATGTTAAGTGAATATTTTCCCACAGTATAGTTAAATTCATGTTATGTGTTAGCCTGTGTGTGTGTGTATATGGGATGGGGTGTGCGACTTCCAAGCGATGTCTAGGCTACGGCGATCGGTTGGTTAGTCCGTCAGTCGTTCGTCATTACGTTAGTCGATATGTTTATTCGTACCATTGTGGGGTGTCCATAGCCGCTATTGTGGCTGTTAAACAGGCAGCACCTAGAAAATCACATTGCCTATGTAATGAAGAGGCAAACAGGCTGCCCCCACTGGAACGTTATGAGGCAGACTGACAACGACGTTGACTGCGATGCAGAGAGTGATCGTGTGCATTTTGAAGTTACTGGAGTTCATTCGTCCGTTGGTTGTGGTTGGTTAGTTGCCCGTCGTCACCATCGTCTTCGTCGTTCAGTAGGTGAGGCAAAGTTTGTAAGTGAGTATGTTTTGTGTGTGTTTTTCAGTTGACCCGTACGTGGCCCCTACTGTGACTTTAAACACTGTTGTCGTTGTTGTTGCTGCAGAGGCTGGTAGGTTGGTTGTTGGCGGTGTTATGGGTATACAAGTGGTTGTGTTGTGATGGCGGCGTTGGAGGAGGACGAGGTTGTTGTGACGGAGTTAACATGTAAAAATGAGTTTGATGCCGCTTTTGGTGTTTTATATTTCAGTTTACCTTTTGTTGTGGCTCACTGACACATATATTTGCAACACTGTGGTTCCGATGACAGTTTTTTTGTTCGATAATCAATAAAGCATCTCTGAATATGTGTGTTGGATAACGTGGATATGAATGCCAATATTAATTTTCTTAAACAGTAAAGATATCTCATTAAATGTAAACCTTTTTGCACTAATTTTAAAAATTATCAGAACACTAAGAACATTATTCTTTTATACAGTCCAAAAATGAAAGTAATTATATAACGTATTGCGATGTTATCATTTATAATATAAAAAAATTCATCCAACTATTGCTAAAAATTATCTTCATCATAATTACAAAAAGAAAAATAACAAAAAAAAAAAAAAAAAATGTTGAGCTTTATGAGAAGAACTAATTAGTTGCGATGTGTGTTTTAAACCATACTCATATAGGATAATATTTTTGAATGGAATCTGTTAGTTATATTGCGTATAGGTATTCAACTTAGTACCTACTATTAGTAGAATTTAATTGGTCTAACGCTATTTAGACCAAATGGTTAATCTTTCCTGTGCGTTTCAAAATTTTTCTAAAGGGTCTCATCACCAGGTTTTCCCCTACCAATGTATACTAAATTTTACAAGCAAATCCAAAAGCAATGATTTTTCGGAAGAGCTAAATATGGTCGTTACGAAGGCAGCGTAAATTTGTTTCCTGAATTTCGAAGTTAGCGAGATATAATATTTTCTTACTAAAACTATTATGTGAAAAATTGTGGAAAAATCGGACAGCACTGTGAGGTATTAAACAAAGAGATTATATTTATATAAAGGGTGATTTTTTAATCGTAGTTTTTTTTTTTTAATCGAATAAAACACTCAAATTTGCATTATACATTACAAATGTCCATTCGGAAGGTCTAATTTGTCGTCACTTTTTCGCCGTATCCTGTAAGGCTTCAAAGTGTTCGGCATGTCCACATAGACTAACGGCTTGACATAACCCCACAAGAAATAATTATGTGGCGTTAAATCGCAAGATCTTGGGGGCCAAATCAAGAGATATGCTGCTCACCAAATTCATCCCTCAACATATAAATATAAGCTATTTGATGTAGGTCAACGAACATGATTTTTGATACCTTAGGCGTTGTCATGTAATTATTTGCAAAATTCATATTTTTAAGTCGATTTTCATGAGGACTGTGGAATGAAGAATTGCTTAATTTTAATATAATATGGTAAAGAAAATAGGAAATTCAAAATATTTAACGTCTACACCATTTCCAATTAAAATTCAAAAATTCTATTTGAAATTCGAAACACTTCAATTGAAAATCTAAACTTCCATTTGAAATTCGAAGGACATCAACTGAAATTCAAAACTCATCAGTTGAAATTCGAAACTCATAAACTGAAATTCGAAACTCATAAACTCTATTCAATAATGATGTATGTATTATACTATAAGATAAGATTATAAGATTATAATAATATAATAAATGTTAATATTAAAAATGGAATTTAGATATTTTTCAACATTGTTATTATTGATATATGATATAAAAGTTATCGGTTTGACCGAATTTGAATTTTCACAGAACAAATTTATTTTCACACTTTACAAAAAAATCGTAATTTTGTTGTTGTTCAGAACAAATTCGAACGCAATTATTGTTATCCAGTTAATATGATTGCGTTGAGTATATTTGAGAATAATTTGAGAAAATTACTTCTAATTTTAGAAACAGAAAAATGTTGACGCGCTTGGGTTTGAGAATTATTTTCACAGCTTCAATTAGTGTAGGCTACTTACCGTCGACGATGTGTATGGGTTACCCATTTTTTTAGTGTGCTTCAAATGGTAACTATCCAATTACCTTTATGTTTTTTGCATTTAAAATGACGAATTTGAAACATCAATTGATGTGTTTCTTATTTCAATTGATGTGTTTTGAATTTTAATTGATGTGTTTTAAATTTCAATTGATGTCTTTCGAATTTCAATTAATGAGTTTCGAATTTCAATTGAATAGTTTCGAATTTCAATTGATGTGTTTTGAATTTTGAATTGATGTCTTTCGAATTTCAAATGGAAATTTTGATTTTCAATTGATATCTTTTGAATTTCAAATGGAAATTTTAATTTTCATTGACGTCTTTTGAATTTCAAATAGAAATTTTGATCTTCAATTGATGTCATTTGAATTTCAAACGGAAAGTTTTTATTTTCAATGGATGTGTTTTGAATTTCAATTGTAATTCTTCGTTCTGAGGTGCCGTTCAAGGCACCAAGCACCTTTTTGCCAAATGCGTTTCATGACTTTTTAAGTCGAATTTCAAGTTTTAACTTGGCACAGGTTAATATTTTCCCACGTCGTACCTAAGGTATATAAAAGATCTACATCGGTCCACCCCTTCTGGTACCTTCCACACAAATTCAGTAATTTTTCAAAATCAAATTTTTTCCCTGTAACTATTCATTTGTAATCTATAACAACCAAAATTTTTCTGTCGTTTGCTTCATAATTTTTGGTAAAATTTTAAAAAATCGACTGATTAATTCCACCTCTTTCTAGTAATTCTGATGCAAATGACCGATTTAAATCATATTCCAATCAGTTGCATTTATTTTAGTCAAATGTAGTACAGTTTGAGCGTTTGTACCCCATTGTTACACCCATTGTAGTAAGTCGCAGATTATTTTAAATTCAATCAATCACCTGTAATTTGTAATTAGCTGGCTGTAGTTGTCTAAGTTCTTGTATATTTCATTGTCTTATAATTCTCTACAATATCGGTGAACATCACGTCCTTTCTGGCACTGCCCACGCAAATCGTCGATTTATCTGCATATCTTTCTATCGGTTTATCAAATATTTAAAATTACCTTGGTCTAACTTCAATTGGCCATAGAATATTTCCACATGCTTGGTAGAAAAGAACTCATATCAAAATGTACTCGTAGAAAAACCAATGTTGAAATGGAGGGACATAATTTGGCAGATGACCGGAAGATTTCAATTTTCCAAAAATTGAATATGGAAGTAGCCAGCGTGGAATGATGTTAGTTTCACAAAATTTCTCAATATAACTTAATGTGACGATTTACATATAAAAAAAACTAAGGCGATAAACTTTCGCCAAAAATTCCACGAAAGTGCGTAGTAATTAATCAGTAACAAAGCGGGGACATCTTCTTTTTTCGCCTCTAGAAATCGATCCATTTTGTTTGTAATTTTCTACCTTAATCAATTTCGATAGCTGTGTTTAATTAACAGCATCCCGTATCTAAAGAAAAGGGTAAAATGTAAGTACTTATCGTAGATACTTTTTAAAGGCATTTTGAAGGCTTTGATAGGCTTACATATTTACAAAAATGATTGCAATTTCTATCAGAAGTTGTGAATTCATTAATTTCTGACGATCTTGTCGATCTACCTACAGACCATGCATTAGCGAAAACAAATGTTGACGAAAATGCAAGTAATATTTGAAAGTCCTGCGAAAGCGAAGAGGGAAATAGAAATGATATTTTATGCACTAGCCATAGCTTTATCCACTCGATACCATACAATCAGAATACGAATTAGATTAGGTTACGTCAAACATATTTTTGAATCGATATGAATTTTAAAACCACTAGCTTTTCACCTCCCGCCAATCCCACTGGCCATTAATAACGCCGCAGATATGTTGATTGGGTGCTACAGCAACAGGCTGATTTTTCGAACAAAATTTTCTTCAACAAGTAAAATTGTCATATATTTGGATCGAGGAACCCAAAAGAAATTGTGCGAAAGGTATTGCATCCGGAAAAAGTGACTGTTTGGTGCGCATTATGGTCTGAAGGCCTCTTTGGGCCGTATTTTTTCTTAAACTACTTCAGAAGGATCTAACCAAGCCAGAGACGATCATTTAAATGACATTGTATTTCGTCTATAATGACAAGTTCCAAGCATTGTAATGAAATAAAAATTTCATTAAAATCATAGCTTCATATGAGTTTCATTTAACTTTACATTTGAAAGCGAAAAATTTGGAGTTTTTTAAACCCAGCGATTTATTCAATTCTTTCAAGCAATTCTCACACTTTCACACCAAATCAAAAGCCAGTACACCTATTTGAAATTTCTGTACTGGTTTTAGCTTTATATCTTTCAAATTTTGCTGAATTCAGTCATGTTTCGCCGCATACATTATGATTTTGGTGATCTAAGTTCTGAGAATGAAAATAGAGGGCGTTGTCACAACCGTTCTCGTGTCTATCACACGATTTGACCAATTTATCGCCGTGTAATTTTGTCCGCTGTAATCTCTAATTCATTATTTGTTAATTGTGTTGCATTATAATGGCAACATTGAAAAAAAAATCAGCGTATAACTATTCCCTCTCCCACACATATTTCTAGATGCATATGTTGAATTCACTAAATTGCACTAAATTCAGTATTATTTGGAAGAGAGAGAACTTAATTGTGTGAATGAAATTGCACAGCACTGCCACTCCCCTTTGGAGAATAAAGGTACAAATTAGCCGATTTTGCATCGGTCCACCTTTAATTTCTAAGCAGAGGATTTCAGAAAGTTTTAATTTTTCTTCTTTCATTGCATTTTAAATCAATTTTTTCTTTTGATAAGAACCTGGTGCCTTACCACGACCCTTCTGTCACCCTGTACACTTTTGCACCAATGATAAAGGACATTGGGTGAAGTCAGTCTACCTGACCGAAATTTCGGCATAGACTTCATAAATATATGAAAATCTTACAAATTGTCGCCAATGAGGTGAACTTCTGTTAGTCCTTTTGTGATTTACGCCAGTAACTACTTGGACACGTCTTATTCTATGTAATTCTGTAGCAATTTTTGTCAGAGCCTAATGCGAACATTCGATCAAATCACTGTGCAAAATTCTGTTGGCATCTCTTGAAATAAATCGTACTATTTTGTGGCTTTGGATGGGCTCCTCTGTTTGCATGACATGCCAAGCCAAATTAATCCCAAAAATTGTGCTCCGATCACCGTGAATGCGAACGAGCATATTACACACATATACGAGTTCACATACACAGACAACTTATAGCTGCCATAGGTTCCACGAGCAAATCGCTTCAGCACCAGTTAGTAAGCGTGTAAAACTAACCAAAAGACCGATCGCGCCGCACATGAGGGGCACTCCTTAAAAGAGTTTTTTCTGTTGTTTTTTCGTTTCGGTTTTTTTTTTTATTAGTGTTGCTGTATGGATGTTGTTATTGGTGTGATGATATTCTAAATGCGGTTTTATGTTTCTATTGCCTTTGTCTTTTATATTTTATAGAAGTTGCTGTGGTTGCTGCTGTTGCTGTTGTTGCACAAACGGAATTACTTGCACTCATGCGGCGGGGATATGAATTTTTAAAGCCGAAACGGAATTTCAATTCGTGCGCTTCGACTTGAAATTGAAATTGGGGATCTATTTTTGAAGTTATTATGTTTGCAAGTGCTGTTGTTGATGATGTTGTTGCTGTTGTTGTTATTGTTATTGCCGGGTATCATTTTCCAAGCGGCTGTGTTTCTGCTGTCCATGTTGTTGCTGTTGCAATGTTGCTGCCAGAGCTGTTGCTGTGTTTACGCTTTTGTCGGTATCTGCTGAAGATTATTAGCCAGAAATTGTGCCGAATTTCGTCGTTTCAAATAGTAATTTCAGATTCTTGTGGGTTCAGTTTCAGTTCAGCTTCTTGGAGAGGTAATTAATGAATACTTTGCATACTCGTACACATGATACCTATGTGTGTGTGTGTGTGTGTGTGTGTGTCCCCATCCTCCATTGTTGTTGCTGCAATTTCGATACCTTTAATGTGCGATTTGCTTTTGCAATAGAATGAATGGTGCATTCTTTCACTATTTTCGGCGTTTACTTGGATTTCAGCTGCTAATGAATATAAATCTGCCTTCTACAGCTATTTAGATATTGCCGCCATCTGTGCACAAAGGTACGTATATACATATATATACATACATATACGTACATAACTGCAAATGGTACTATCCAAGGTACACATGCAATCAAAAAAGTTCCATTCTTTTCGTGTGAATTATGCTAAATTTCGTATTTCACGATCGATGCAACAGATCGACGCATGCGATTACTGTAACTGGAATGGAGACAAATCTTCTCCTAAAGTATTTC
>JAHXMU010024746.1:0-10724 GCA_019455685.1 Philornis downsi
GAAAACTGATGCGTTTCAAACGATCAGTAGCGCTTATATAGATATCTTAAAAAAAATATATATATATGAACTAAAATTGGCATTAATAAAACTGGATTAAAGTGTATTTGAAGATATTATTGTTTGAGGATAGCGCAGACTAGGTACTGTTTGCTGTTAATAAATTAATTTTAAAGCATTAGAATTTGTTAATTAAACAAACAGGTTGAAGTAGTCATACTTAGAAGCTTACTAATATTTCTGGTCCCTTTGTTGTCTTTACTAAACAGGTGATCACTTAAAATCTAGATGAACATTAAATTCGAGCGTGAAATCAATAAAACATCCATAAATTAGTGTGACGTGTTTGCATTTTTTACACGGTAGCCAAAACGCGATACATTAGTATGGACGAATTTAGTCGATCAATTTGGGAAGTCCTAAATAAATTTCTTCTTCTTCTTAGATGGCGATTGGAATAGACATCCTTCTATATTATACGCCGCCCGTAGAAAATAATTCCAAATGTTTCGATCTTCTGCGCTTCTCCTCCAATTCGTTACACCAAGTTTCGATAGTATTTCAAACATATATTTTCCGGACTATTTCCCTCCCGAAAACTGCCAGTACTGATTCATCCGCTTGCATAACCGAGGATTCTTCGTCATATAACAAGACAGGTAGAACCAACGCCTGGTACAGTTGGATTTTTGTTTGTCGAGAGAGTGATTCATCATTGAATCGCTTGCTTAGTCCATAGTAACATCTGTTAGCAAGCCATGCCCTCCTCTTTATCTCCAAGCTGACATCATTCGTTTTGTTTACAGCGGAACCGAGGTAGATGAATTCTTCCACCACTTCAAAATTGTAGTTGTCAACGTTCACGCAGCGTCCCAAACGAATAGGCTCTTTGTTCGTTGAGACCAATAACTTTATTTTGTCCTCGTTTACCACCAGACCCATATTCGCCGCTTCCTTCTGGATGCTTGAGAAGGCTGCAGTAACATCTCGCAGTTTTCTGCAAATAATGTCTATGTCACCTGCATATGGGAGTAACATATGGTTTTTTTTAAAGATGACACTAGACGTGTTAACTTCAGTTTTCTTCAGACTGTCGCCCTGCCTAAATCAACGTTCGCTGTAAAAAGGCTCGCTTAGATCTTTGCCTATCTTCACTTCGTGACAGTCAGCGTCATCCTACAAAGACGTAGAAGCTTCGCAGGAATTCCAAACTCGGACATGGCGTCCTAGAGTTTTTGCCGTATCGGGCTATCGAAGGCAGTTTTATAATCGACGAAAAGGTGATACGTGCCGATCTGTTTTTTTTTTTTTAGTCTTTTCCAGAATTTGTCGTACTGTGAATATCTGGCCAGTTGTTGATTTACCAGGTCTATAGCCAACTGATAAGGTCCAATCAGGACCTTGATAGATTTCGGGATGTCAAATTTTGCAGGGAATCATTAGTTAGGTAACACAGAATAAGATATTACATTTTGTGTTTATTGCTACGAGGTCGGTTCCAAAACTAGCCGCCCTGACGTATAGATGGTGCCAGTAGTTTGGAAAAATATTTTGATGAAAAACGGCAATCTTACAAAACATGCTGTAAGTTTCAAGGCGCCACGTCGTTTAGTATTTTTATTTCAGTCATCGACATTAAACGATCTCAGTGAATTTGTAAACGCAAAAAGAGTTGGTCAGCATTATGTAATTCGATATTTGCATTTGAAAGGTCTCATTCCAACTAATATTAAAACCGAGCTAGATTCGACCCTGGGGGAGTCTGCTCCTTCGTTTATAACTGTAAAATATTGGGTAGCAAAGTTCAAACGAGGCCGTACAAGCTGCCAAGACGAACACCGTAGTGGTCGACCAATTGAGGTGTTCACGTCAGACACAATGAAGAAAATCCACAAAATGGTATTGGATCAACATCGGTTGAAGTTATCTGCGCTAGCTGAAATTATATGCATTTCAAAAAGTGTTATACATCGTATATTTACCGAAGATTTGAAGATGAGAAAGCTGTGGGCAAGATGGATGCCGCGCTTGCTTGCAATAAAGCAAAACTAGCGCCGTGAAGATGTTTCAGTAGAGTGTTTGGCGTTGTTTTGCCGTAATAAGGCCGAATTTTTGTGTCGATTTATAAGCACGGACATGAATCCGCCACTTCACATCTGAGAAAAAAGGAACAGTCACACAGGAGAATTGTGTCCAAAGGAGACGAAGACGGTTCCATCTGCAGGCAATGAAATTATTTGTATTAAAAACCATCAACTACTTCAGATGACAGGTATTTGGCAGCTGACAGCCTTGCCAGACCGACGGTTCAGAAACCAGTAAATCTATTACCTCTTCTCTTGGATGTCCTCTTTTTTTCTGGATGTGTAAGTACGTATGTATGTTTACAGCAGACTCCGCTAGAAACAATAATAAAACGATTCGTTAACCATCAGTGACTAACCGGCCAATATTGTGAGTAATTAAAGTATACTTTTGGGCCACTTCAGAAATTCACAGTTAGTTTGTGTCATCCATAAACTATACATAAACTATACTTCAGATGACAGTATTTGACAGTTGACAGCCTTGCCAGACCGGCAATTCTGAAACCAAGAAATGTATAAGCCTGTACTATTCTTGTGGATCGATTTCTTCTTTTTTTCTGGATCTGTAAGTATGTACATTTACAGTAGACTCCGCTAGAAACAATAATAAAACGATTCGTTAACCATCAGTGACTAACCAGCCAATATTGTGAGTAATTAAAGTATACTTTTGGGCCACTTCAGAAATTCACAGTTAATATGTGTCATATCTGTATAAGCTATACGAAAATTAGGAAGAGTACTTATTATCCATTTCATTCATGCGATATTTTTAAATATCAATTGATGTTGGATTAGTAATCGTATAAGTACAAAATTAGGAACGAAATTGGGAATAAATTTGGGGACACATTTCCCTAAAATAGTTTGTTTATGAAATTTGTAAGATTTTGTAGTGAAAACTTAAAAAAAAGTCAACGTAATGAATTAATGATCCATATCTAGCAGATTAATGTATTACCTTCAATTATATTGATTTTAGTGGAGCTGCATATCTGCACATTAAATGCCAATATTTCGGTTTTGTTAATTAATACCGCTTCATTGCGAGTTTATACCATACTATTTGTGCACTGCTATTAACTTTCTAAGGGATAACAAGTCCAACTGAAAGCAGACCATTACAAACTTTATTCCAAATCATTATTTCTTCAACTGTATCGTTGTTGTTACTACCTTGGAATAGTAAGTAAGTTACGTCTTTGGAAGCAATTTTGAAGCACTACTACTGCTGGAAACAAACAATCGGCATAAATTGCTACATTGGCACTAGTGAAAATATTCTTTCTTTTGGAGTACTTTTAAATTTTCCGATTGGAATCCTAATATAAATAAAAACATATACTCGTACATCCGGAATCATTGTTAGGCATAAAGAATTAATTTCAATTTCTGCCAGTCGTCGTACCGTATATTACTTACGTGGGGCACATTCTTTCAAATTGCTGTACTTATGCTTGTGGTGTGGAGTGGTGACTCATGTCTCAGCCATGGTTATAAATCGACCCAAAATTCGGATTTATTGCGGTGAAACATTGCCAAATTGAACTGAAATCTACTGAAACAACTTCACGATGCTGTATTTGCTCTATTGAAAACAAGCGCTGCACCAATCTTGCAAAATTTCGGACTGTATACGGTGTATAGCACTTCGTGAAATGCCTATCATTTCAGCCAACATTTTGTGGAGTTTCTTGACCGTGTCTGGCGTAGTCACTATCGCCTCATTTGGTTGACCACTACAGGGTTCGTTTTGGCAGCTCGTACGGCCATGTTTAAACTCTGCTCTTCAATATTTTTTAGTTGAAAACAAAGTAGCAGACTCACCCAGAGTAGGATCTAGCTCAGCTTTAATATTGGTTCGAATAAGACCTTTCAAATGGAAATATCGAATTACATAACGGTGACCAATTTTTTTCCATTTTTACAAACTGACTGAGATCTTTTACTTTTGATGGATCAAATAAAAATACTAAAGAACGTGGCGCTTTGAATTTTAAAACATATGTTAAGGTTACCACTTTTCACCAAAATAATCTTTTTCAAGCTACTGGCACCATCTATACGTCAGGTCGGCTTTGTAGAGTCAGACTAAAGGCCTACAATCTTCCAACAATGCATGTTACTTCACATTACTTTCACTTCATAGTGAAGCAAAGGTTTGCTTTCGGTGACTTTAGAGAAAACATATGAGAAATTTAGTTTTTCTGCCGCTTCGTACCACTCCTACTTTGTGGCGGAACAATGGTTCAAATTCGGTGACTTCGGAAAATAATGGCCAAGTTTGCTTTTCCGGATTTTAAATTTAAAGTTAGTGTTATAAATGATTTAAAGTTTTTGCTTAGGAGAGTTGATATTTACATAGGAATGTCTAAAGTACTGAAAATCATGAAGTTTGCCTCAAACGCTCCACATCCAAGACATGTCCGTTATGGTTTGACGACTTTTTCTGAATTGTAAAGGGTGTCCCAACAAGAACGCAAGATTTAAATTTTAAATAAAACACAGGTGTTTAAAAAAAATCGTGAAACTTTATTATATCGTAAAGTAGACAGAATGAGGTTATGTATGAAACAACACATCGGGCAGATGACCGCCGCGGCTTTGCTGGCACACCCGCGATCTTTTAATAAAATTTTCAATGACCGTTTTGCACAAATGCTCCGGTATTTCATTAATGCAGCGTCCAATTTCCTCTTTTAGGACTTGAGTCGTCGTTGGCTTATTCGCGTAAACCATCGACTTCAAAAAACCCCAAAGAAAAAAGTCTAATAGTGTTAAATCGCACGATCTAGGCGCCCAATTCTGGTCTCCAAAACGCGAAATAACATGACCGGGAAATGACTCTGGCTGTATGACATGTGGCGCCGTCTTGTTGAAACCACATGCCCTCCATATTCATTTCTTCAATTCTAGGCTCGAAAAAACTGGTTATCATTTCACGATACCGAACACCATTGACTGTCTTGCGTTCTTGTTGGAACACCCTTTATATATAGTGATTGTAGACCAAGCAGCAAAATATTAGTTGTAATGAACTTTATAATTCAAAAAATTTATTTTCACTCCTATTTCATTAACGGTAACCGTTAGCCTTGTAGAAATCATGTATAGACTTTAATCTTGTCTTGTCCATGAAATCAGTTGAGTCATGGAGTGCCTATGAATTAAAACGCTTCAGCACAATAAGTTTGTAGGAATGAACTCGATAGGGCTGTAAAGACAAGTAAGTACTTGAGATACTACAACAACTTTGCACGGCATATTAGATAATCGATAAATTGGATAAAACTCAAATTTTGTATTAAAAAAAATACAGAACGGAGATTATGTTGAAAAATAAAGAAACATTTTCCCAACTTTTTTGTGTCTTCTTTGTTAGGTCGACTGATTTTGGGGCAGTCCTGGTGTAATAAATAATTCAAAAAAGTATCCAAAATCTATTTTTAGGGCACTTTATAACTCGACACAAAATCTTTATATAATTTTGCCGGTATCATTTTTATTCCTCAGAATCAAAACAAACAAGATTTTTTTTTTTAGAAAATTTAAATAATGTGTGACGAAAACGTGTAAGGTTAAAGATATAAACTTTGGAAAGTGAGATTTATTTACCACATGGACAATATACAATTGATTAGTTTTGAATAAAAATGCCAATACTGATATTTATGATTCATCAAATTATGCAAACTGTGGGTTTTTTTTTAAGAATACAAAATCTAGATTTAAATCGTTTCTTTCTTTTATTCAAATTTAGAATATATAGTTGTGTGTATTATAGTATTAAATGACTTTAATTTTTATTATCTGGTGATTAATAAGACTTTTATATAGAATCTCTGTATTTGCTTTGAGGTCACAATCAATGTGCTTAGTCAACTAAGAAACTATTGCATAAAATTATTTAACTCTTCACTTAAAGAATAGTTAAACAAAATGATCGCAACGTGAGTCTAAATCCAATATTCATTAATATGTACATTCATTCAACAACCCCGTTAGAATTTATAAACTAATAATAAAACGATTTTTAAATTGCAATGTGAAGCAGAAGACAAAAAAAAAATTAACCAAAGGCGGTTTCAAAGATAGCCATTTAGAGAAAACAGCAACAATACTAAATAATATCAGCATATAAATCAAATTAAATATATTAGCGATTTTTTTTGGTATTAACTGAAGGAACAGAAGTCCGGCTGAGTTGGAGAATTGGAATTAGTCACGGCATATGGATTTCGTTAGTATTTCAAAGCCATTACCAAATATTTACTCCATTAATATAAAAAAATATTGTAAAATTATTAAATGAGTTTGACTTTCAGCATTAACTGGTATTAGTAGAGTAGTAGTTAATACAGACTACTTTGAAAGCTTAGCAGATCCAATTACAAAATGCTACTACAAAAATTATGAATTATGAATTATTATATATACATTTGTAGAGAAAACTATGGATATTTTGTCAGCCATTGAATATGCGATCATGATATAATATCGGTTTCGAAAGTAAAGTTAAATAAAAGACACATAAAGGTATCATTTCGATGAAACTTTTATTTCATTATAATGCTTGGACCTGGAAATTATGTATGAAATACCATGTTATTTAAGTAACCGCCTCTGGATTAGATGCCTTTTTAGATAGTTTTCAACCACTTTTTCGCACATTTCGAGTGGTATTTCGGCGATGTCTTTCACATGGCTCCCCAAAAAACTTTGACGGAGATAAATCGCTTGATCTTGGTCATCAATTGATGTCGCCAAAATGAAAATTACGCTTTCTGGAAACTTTTTATGCAATAAGGCCAAAATCGGTCGTGTTGTGTGTCTCGTGACACCGTCTTGCTGAAACTCCATATCGTCCAGTTCATAATTCTAACTGCTTGCCGAAAACCGCTTATTATACGACCATATCGCTCTGAATTAAAATTCGGATTATCTGCCACACTTTCATTAAGAGAAGCCATATTTTCGGCAGTGCATACATTACTATGATGCATAGGCCTGAGCATATTTGTCCAGTCTCTTCTAATTTCTTTCTAATTTTGCCAATTCCTGACACAATAGGTCGATTATGACGACCACAATCCTCTGGTAATACGCGAAAAGTGCCCACGCTTGAATCACCAAATTTGTAGAAACTTTTGACTTTTTGTACGCGTTCTTCGGTTGTTAAACTTTCCATATTCGTAAATGGCAAACCTTTTACTAACTAAATAACACTTCAGATGACTGGTATTTAACAGCTGACAGTCTTGCCACACCTTCGGTTTTGAAACCATTAAATGTACAACTCTATACAATTCCCTGCTGTTATTTACCAATAGAGTAGGCTCAGCCTGTCAATCAGCGGTGTTTTCAGTTTTGGGAAGAGGAAAACGTCAGCGTGGGCCAAGTCTGGTGAATACAGTGGTTGAGGCATTATTGTCGTTTTGTTTTTGACCAAAAACTCGATGTGTGAGCTGGTGCGTTATCATGGTGCAAAATTCATGATTGGTTTTTCCACAACTCTGTGCGTTTCTGACGAATTGCTTCGCGCTAACGGCGCATACCCAAGGTAGTATTTCTTATTGACCGTACGATCTTGTCGAAGAAAACAGTGAACGAAACCTTTACATTTGACCGAACTTGACGTGCTTTTTTCGGTCTTGGCTCTTCTGGACGTTTCCATTGGGATGATTGGGCTTTAGCTTCAATGTCATAGCCATACACTCATGATTTGTCTCCAGTTATGACCTTTTTGAGGAAATTTGGAGTGTCGTTGACGACGTTCAACAGCTTCTGAGCGATGTCCATGCGATGTTGTTTTTGCTCAAAATTTAGCAATTTTGGAACAATCCTCGCTGCCGCATGTTTCATGCCTAAAACATCCGTAAAAATTGCTTAGCATGCGCCGAACGATATACCAACATTATCAGCAACCTCTCTAATAGTAATTCGACGATTATCCAAAATCAGTTTCTTCACTGTTTCAATGTTTTCTTTGGTTGTTGACGTGCTCGGGCTACCAAGACGAGCATCGTCATTAACATCTTCTCGGCATTCCTTAAACCGGTTATACCACAATTGGACTTGTGTTCTGCTCATAGTAGACTCGCCAAACGCCACAGTTAACATTTCAAATGTCCTTGCACATTCAATTTAATTTTTTACACAAAATTTAATACAGTTTCTTTGATTCATTTTTTAGTAAAAAATCGAAGAGCACACCAAAACACGACTAACTTTTTATCTGTCAAAAGCGAACTAATAATCCAAAATGGCTGATATTGTCAACATATATAACAGGCATGTGTACCAACATAACAAAAAAGAGAATGCGAAAATCGAACATACGTAACTCTCGAAATTTGAAAATAACTGTTATTTCTTGATCACACCTCGTATAGACAAAACTAAATCCACTTAAAAAATACAAAATGGTGATTTCAATAATATCTGATATCTAATTTAAACCTTTTATTCCGAATGTTAAAATTTTGCTCATATACTATGCGTTTATAAAATGTTGCCTGCGAACAGTGAATGGGTCTTTTGCCATTACGGTGAGCCATTCTATTTGTTATTTGGAAAAACATATGGAGTTATAATTTGGATATCAAGAAATTCTCATATTTCGATTAAATTCTTTTCTGGAATAATTTCATGATAAGATTAGCTGCTCATTTCAATTTTAATATTCAATGGTACACCAACGATTTAGCATTGTAAAATAACTTAAATGAATGTTTCTATTATGGTCTTGTTTAGCATTCCAATATTTTTCGTTTTTGGCGATTTTTAATGACATCTTTACTGTGCCTCCGCCTATCGGGCGGTGAAGAAAATACGGCACAATGACCTCTTCAAATCATAATGCGCTTCAAATAGACACCTTTTACCGATTTAATTGGGTTTCCACAATCATTTCTGGGTTCTCCAAGCCCCATATGAGACAGCGAGTGAGAAAAGAGCTTCATCGCTGCAAAAAAATTTTTTTCGGTTGAAAGCTCACTTTTGTGGTAAGTTTTGACTGTTTTTACGCAATTTTCGGTTGTTAAACGATCCATATTCGTAAATGGCAAGCATTTCACTAAGTAAATAACACTTCAGATGACAGGTATTTAACAGCTGACGGCCTTGCCAGACGGGCGGTTTTGAAACCACTAAATGGATAGCCCAATATTTACTCTCTAATATAATATTTACATTCTGCCAAAAGAGTCTCGCATTGTCAAAAATCTTTTTGTCGCTAAATTGGCACAATTCTTTGATTGGCCATTTTGGACTGTTTGTGGTGGTCGATTTTGTCAGTTTATCTCAAGTGTGTTTTAAGATTTTTACAATACGTAAAAATATTGAACAAAGAAAATGTATCAAATGGAATTTCGTGCGCCATATCACTAAAGATATTACAGGTGACTTACGATGAATCGACTTTGTGAATCAAGAGGAAGTGGAACATTTACTTTCCTCTGGACGGCAATCAACGTGTTTAACTGAAGTTACCATCGACAAAATGAAGAGAATTGTGAATGTAAATTGTCTTTATGTTTGGGAGAGATAGTCGCTGAATTTTTTGTGTCCCAGAAATTAATTTGTACCAATTTACATGATTACGGCTCAACTAATTCCGAAAGATAATAAATTTTTTTCAATATCTTCTCAATTTCGGGTAGATCGCTGGAGACAGACTAGAATGAAATAATGTTGACCCCACATAGATTTACGAGTTTTTAACTGAGCCGAAACCGAAACAACCAGGTCAAAGCTGACATAAAATCTAAGTTAACTGCTTTCTTTGATTGCTGCAATATAGTGCAATCGGAGTTCTTGCAAGAAAGTTAGGCGATAAATAAAGAATAGTATCTGAGAGTTGTGCAGTATTTGAGAGAGAAATTTATTTTTTTTTTTGTCTTTCCACAATTGCTATTTCACGATACCCATAGTCAGTCGATAGAAAATATAAAAAAAAATCGAGGCGAAAACTGAAGTCTGTTCCACAAAGTATGTATATTGAAGGAAAACTAATTTGAAGGAGTCTAAATAAAATTGATTAAATGACAAATATCTTCTGTTTTAGTGAAAAATTTCTGGTACAATTTTGACAGAATGTTCATTAGGACACTAACATATTGCATGAAGAAAAAATGTTAAACGAATTTTGAAAGACATGTCCGTCAAAACTGTTTCATTTTATAAAAACTGTGTACAGAGGTGATGATAGATTGATAGAGATGATTAATGTGGGGAGTGGCAAGGAATCCTCTAATCAATTTGATAAACATGGTGATTAGGAAGACTAATTTCATGGTTGGTTTCTACCAGAGAACTGAAAATTTCAACTTTTGTTAGATAAAACTTTTAATACAAAAAAAAAAAAAAAAAATAATAGAAATACAAATAACATTTTCCAAATTAAAGGTAACTATTTTATTATTATTATTATTTTTTTTTTTTTTTTTTTGTAACTTGTAAGCAAGAACCTCCTCTAAACCATCTCCATAAATATGAACCAATTTACCACATATTTACCAATAAATCTGTTCATTTTTTAACCCCAAATTTTGTATAATTTGTAACATCGTAGTGAAATTTGTGTGTAAGTGTAATACAGGGTTGCCCATATTCGACGGACCCATGTTTTTTAAAAAA
>JAHXMU010024750.1:6641-17952 GCA_019455685.1 Philornis downsi
AATCAGAATCGGAATCAGAAGCAGAAGTAGAATCAGAATCAGAATCAAAATCAGAATCAGAATCAGAATCGGAAGCAGAAGTAGAATCAGAATCAGAATCAGAATCAGAATCAGAGTCAGAATCAGAATCAGAATCAGAATCAGAATCAGAGTCAGAATCAGAATCAGAATCAGAATCAGAATTGGAGTTAGAATCAGAATCAGAATCAGAATCAGAATCAGAACCAGAATCAGAATCAGAATAAGAATCAGAACCAGAATCAGAATTAGAATCAGAATCAGAATCAGAATCAGAATCAGAATCAGAATCAGAATCAGAATCAGAATCAGAATCAGAATCAGAATTAGAATCAGAATCAGAATCAGAATCAGAATCAGAATCAGAATCACAATCACAATCACAATAGGAATCAGAATTAGAATTAGAATCAGAATCAGAAGAATCTGAATCTTAATCAGAACTAAAACCAAATCAGAATCAGAGTCAGAAAAAACTTAATATCTCGAAAACGGTGCATCCAATCATTTTTGGGGGTTTCCGAGAGGATTGAACAAAATGTAAGCATTCACAAAGTGTCCAAAATTTAAAAAGTCGTCAAAATTGGAATTCGGCAAAATATGAATATGCTTCTAACTCGTTTTGTTTTCCCTTTGAGAAATACCGGAAATAACCGTATATACTAGTTTTCCTAAGACGGTTAAACTGAAAACCGGGTTATTTAAAAAGGTAGTTTCAAACAAATCGAGAAAACGAGTTTCCGAAACGTACACTGATGTATACATATATATATATATATGTATATTTATGTATATACTTGTGTGTGTACATTTTTATATAATAAAATATGAAATGTTATGTGCGTGCCAAAGCTGAAATGGATTTTGATCCAAAGAAACTGCTTTATAGGCTTCATTTTAATAAAAAATTCATTTGGTTTCCTTTCTGCAAACGCATGAATCTTTCCAAAATCACATGTTTTACATTTATGTCACCTCTACATATGCTAAGAATTCCTACCTGGCTGCATGTGTGCGTGTGGGGGTGTGTGAATTTATATGTAATTCGAATCGAAGTGAAGTTGTGCATTTGAAGTTTATTAAAGAACTCTCTTGTGGATGCTACACTTTCTTTTTTTTTACCAATTATAAAACTTGCCCAGGCCACAATGCGGTCGTTGAGTGTTTTATATTGCTGTTGCAGAAACATTTTCAATCCATCGATATGAAATACTTTAAGATGCGTACAGTAGTGAAACATATTTTGTGAATGAACCCTTAAGACGTTGCGAAATGAGTGGTCATGCAGCAATTCAGTTTTAGGAGAAATTGATATTTTTTATGATTTCTCATTCAAGCTAGCATAACTGATTGAATAAATAAAGGAAGTGTAAAGGGAATGCAAACAAATGGCACTAAATCAACATAAATTTAAAAGTAAGTAAAGAAGAGTTGTTGTTTAAATCATTCGAATGAAAGTTTGACATAAATTCAAAATTAAGTAAAGAAGAGTTGTTGTTTCAATCTTTCAAACGAAAGTTTGTAGGGACCCCCCTAATATTTCTAGCTATAGGCAAACTTAAGTTCGATGCGGAATTCTTTAGGTGTATGTATGTATGTATTACACTTAAAGAAAAGTGAACTACTTTTGAATCAAAAAGAACTCAGAACTCAATAAAATTGATCTCCATATGGTGCCAAATATTTACTTACTGAAAATAAGTTTGCTTTTTTCTTTGAAATTAGTCCATAATTTGAAACTAAAAGTAACGGGTGGTGCAATAGAACGTGCATATTTAAAAAATAGATTAAGAAATAAATACAAAAGGTGTGGTTAAACTAAATGTAAGGCATTGTAGAGTAATAAATGGAGTTTATTTTTTAAAAATAACATCATGTAAATGGTGACCCTCTCTACGACGGCACTCCTCTTTCTTCAGTAATACTGGTGTAATGGCTGCCATTTCACCACGTATATTCTGCTTGAGCTGAACGATGTTTCTTGGATTATTACCGTAGACTTTGTGTTTGAGGTATCCCCACAAAAAAAAGTCAAGAGACGTCAAGTTTGGATTACGTGGGGGCCATGGGATATCACCACTTTTCGAAATCATCGAAATCTGCCAGGGAACATCTGCTTCACCACCGCCATGGAGTCATTTGATGTGTGACAGGTAGCTCCATCTTGTTGGAACCAAGTTCTGGAATTCACTATTCTTGAACTTTCAATTTCTGGAGCCAAAAATCAGTCCAACATCTCAACATAGCGTTCCGTATTAACCGTGACGGACCAATTATTCTTCTGCCAGAGGTTGCTGTCCACACTGTCACTTCAGGACTATGCAGTGGTTTCTGGTGTTTGATTCCAGTAACGACAATTTTGGCGGTTTACGAACCAATTCATGAGGAAATGAGCCTTGGAAAATCGATTAAGCATTTCATTAGCAAATGCGAGCCTTGCTATGAAGTCAGACTCTTTCAATTCTTGTGTTAATTGCAGCTTAATTTCGTTAAATTCGTTGCAAACTTCGTCGTCGTTATTCAAATTTGTCAATAGGAAATAGGAAATAGCTAAATCGGGGTAATAAGGTGCGTGATGAAGCAATTCGAATTTTTAACTTATTAATTTTGACCATTACAATAGTAGATGTGTGAACCGGAGCACTTTCTTTTCCGTCAAATGCGGCCTTTTTCCCATAATTTCATCAATTAAACGTTGCAATAAATTAGCATAATATACGCCGTTTATGGTTTTTTTCTTTCTGAATATAATCAACAAAAATAATGGAATGCGCATCACAAAAAACAGAGGTCATGACCTTGCTGCTGATGGAACCTTCTGTGGACACGATTCTCCCATTCCAGTCCACTGCTTTGACTGTTCCTTCGCCTCAGGTATGAAGTGGTGGACCTATGCCTCATCTGTGATTATAAATCATCGCCAAACCCTCAACTGAAACATCTTCACGACGCTGTTTTTGCTCTATTGAAAACAAGCGCGACACCCATCTTGTGCACAGCTTTCTCATCTTCAAATCTTCGGTCAATATACGATGTATAGTACTTTCTGAAATGCTTATCATTTCAGCTAACTCCCGCATCTTCAGCCGACGTTTATCTAACACTATTTTTTGAATTTTCTTTGTTTCTCACGCGTATTCCAAAAAAAAAACAGGCAACATTACCATATCTGCAGATGGAACCGCCTGCGCTTTCTTTGGACTCGATTCTCCCATTCCAGTCCACTGCTTTGACTATTCCTTTGCCTCAGCTGTGAAGTACTGGTGCCGTTTCTGATGAAATCAGAAATCTGAAATCAACAAAAAAATTCGGCTTTATTACGGTGAAACATCGCCAAACACTCTACTGAAACTGTGTTCACTCTATTGAAAACAAGCGTGGCAACCATTTGGGCACAATTTTCTCATCTTCAAATCTTTGGTCAATATATCGTGTATAGTATATTTTCATATGCCCATCATTTCACCTAGCTCACACACCTTCAGCCGACGATAGTCCAATACCATTTTGTGGATTTTCATAACTGTGTCTGGCGTGGACAAAAAACAGAAGCCATGACCCTGCGTTTGGACACGATTCTCCCGTTCCAGTCTACTGCTTTGATTATTCCTTTGTCTCAGGTGTAAAGTGGTGGACCCATGTCTCGTCCATGGTTATAAATCGAAGCAAAAATTCAGCTTTATTGCGGTGAAATATCGCCAAACACCAAATACTTTACAGAAACATCTTCACAACACTGTTTCTGCTGTACTGAAAGCAAGCGTGGCACTCATCTCGCGCACAGCTTTCTTATCTTCAAATATTTGGTCAATATACGATGTTTAGTACTTTTTGAAATGCCTATCATTTTAGCAAGCTTACGCATCTTCAGCTGACGATCATACAAAACAATTTAATAAATTTTCTTAACCGTGTCAAGCGTAGACAGCCCAAATTGGTCAACCACTACGGTGTTCCTCTTGGCCGATTGTACGGTCTCGTTTAAACTCTGCTACCCAATATTTTACAGTCGTAAATGAAAGAGAAGACTCCGCCAGAGTAGATTCTAGCTCAGCTTTAATATTGGTTGGACTGAGACCTTTCAAATGGAAATATTTAATTACATAACGTTGACCAATTTTTTCTATGTTTACAAATTCAATGAAATCGTTTACCTTTATGGATCAAATAAAAATATTAAACAATGTGGCGCCTTAAAACTTAAAACATAAGATTTATAGGGCTGCGACTTTCCACCAAAATAACTTTTTTCAAACTACTGGCACCATCTACACGTCTGGTCCGTTTTTTTTTTTTGGGACCGCCCTTGTAAATTCGTCTTTCGAAAATATTAATATGGCTGATGTCAAGAGTATTATAATTGTACTTCAAACCATTCTGTTCGTGCATGGCATTTCATAAGAAATTTATAATTAATTTTAGAATTTGGAGGTAAATTTATTGTTTGTGTTTCGAATTCTTTGGACTTAAATTTGTAAATGTCATATTTAAAGTCAGCAAACCATTGCTTAATACTAGTAATTTTTATATTTGTATTGAATAAACTTATTGAAGAAAATTTGCGTACTTATTTTCAGTAAGTACTATTTTCACAAGTACTCAAATCAAGTAAAATTTAGTTAGTTTAAGATTAACTTACCCGTTTCAAGTAAAAATTTATTAGTTTTGAGTAGATTTGGTGTAGTTACTTGACTATGCTTTTAAACCAATTTTTTGTATGTGTGTGTATATTTATAGTTTTTTAAATACATAATAATACAAAAAGTGACAACATTTACACATAGATTCTAGGACAGCTATAGTATTTTGTGTTTTCTATCATCAACACGTTTTGGTCTTTAAGGAGTTGCATCACGTTTAATGTCAACATGCAATTTCCTGGGTGAAAATCATTGGTTACAATGATTATTATGTACCGAGTAGAGATGTGTCGAAGTTTGAAAGGGTTTTTATAGCCACTAAAGCAGACTTTAATATAGTTTTTGTCTCTTCGTTTTTTTCCGTAAAATGGACAATGGACACAAATGAGTATAGAAGAATCCAGCAATCTCATGACTGCATTCTTTTTATTTCGCCGTCTGATTTATGTAACAACGATGAAAGATTAAAATTTTTTGAAAATTCGAGAAAATGAAAACCTGGTATTATGTGATGATTGACCTAAGTCGTATGCGGAAACCGGTTAATTGAACTTTACTTCAAATCAAAACTGATCTGTTTACTTTAAACTGTGTTTTCGTTATTTTATTTATTCTTATTTTAGTTGTTGAGCTATATTCGCTTTTTTTAGATTTCAGCAGAGAACTTCACAAAGGTTTAATTTCGTTTTTCTGATGGTCCCTGGTTTTCAGATACAGGGCAGCGCACCAATTGTGCTGCAGCAAAAAATTCAAATAATGTTTAGTCAATGTATTTCATTTTGTTTTTTTTTTTTTTTTTTTTTTGTGTAGAAAATTCAATTTTATTTTTATAACTAATTGGTTTTGAAGATGATAGACTGTAAATGACTTCCATGTTCATTCACGCATACGAGTATGAGACACGTGATCAGAAAATTATTCTTTGCAGCCTAAAGAGTTGAGATCGGGATCGCCTTAATTATGGTTTTAATGGACTGCTTTAATTTGGTAAAACTCCTTGGTTTCTTTTTGAACACCTCTTTCATTTCATTTATTTCATTTATTTATACTATGATTATTACAGTTTTAAAATTAATTTTAATATTCATAAGGCTTGAGATTTTACTAGTAGTATTGCAAAAATTTATATCTTATTTTATGAGAGGTAATTCGTTTAATATGTATATTACATTTTTAGGTAAAAAAGATAGTAAAAAACCTATTTTAAATTGTAAATAATTTTTAAATTCTTATTTTGTATTATTTGATTTTTTTCCGGTAAGTATTAGCAGCTTTTGTAAATCAGACTTGGCGCCCGTATGTCATAATTGGCCTTATACAAGTTTTATATAATAGCATTTTGTTCTTGACATTCAACTTCGATTTTCTGTTTAGCAGTGGGTAAATTGCTCTTCCGCATCGAATTGCCTTTTCGCATGTCTTGTATACGTTTTCCTTAATACAACTCAAAATGAAATTTTCGTATACATTTTTTCTGTTTGGTAGAAATTCTTGTAACTTGGCATGGATCATCTGTACTACGAAAACAAAAATTTTGGAAAGTTTTATCCAAATCGGCCACGCCCATCGCCTATATTACTCAGAAAAAATAACCATTTCACCCACTACCCGCCTGACTTATTTTCTGTAAAAATATTTAGTAGGATTGCCTAAAATAAAATAATTAGTTACATGTGTAAGGAAACTTATTTACTTATTCATCTATCATTTCTTTTACAATATCATCTAATTCCAAATGTTGTTTACTAGGTTGACGCCTTATTTTACTAAGAAAAGCATCTGATGACACCAAGAGACGGTTGGAAACATCAGAGTTAGTTGCCTTTCTATTGCATTTTCTTGAAAACATCAGTCTATATTTTTTATAATCCTTGTTGCGCGCTTCTTCTGCCTCTTCGGATAGCATACCAATAGGAAGAGTAGCTGCGTCGATAATTTCTTTTCCATGCATTAATATTTTGTGCACAGTTACTGGCATATAATACCAGCTGTATTTTTCGACATAAAGTTTCGCCGTATCCCGCGTGTAATTTTTAAACTTCGAAGAATTAATATTTCGGCCACATGTGATTATTTGTAATATTATGCGAAACCTATCAATTAATTCCTCTTCAACTTCAGTTATGTCAGCTACAAGTGACGGATTGAAAAAAAAAACGTCTTGAGGTGTTGCCGTCGTTGGAGGTCCCAGTGCCTCGCTGAATCTCATCAACACGTAAATGCATATGGTCTTTAAATGCGTTGTGAATTCGGACTTTGTTTTCTTGTTTCATAGCCTTATGTTCGTCTTCGTGTTCGAAAGTATGCACCATATACGTGTTTTGTCTTTATTTCTTTGCTTAATTTGTAGCGTAATTTTTTGTGACTTTTTTCATAAAATTTATAACTTTGTTCAGCAGTATAAAATATTATAATGATTTTTTTCTATGAATCGCAATAATATACTCCCTTCCTTCATTTTATTGCAGTCAGAGCATGGAGGTCGCCGGAGCTAACCTTTTTTTCATCCAAGGAAAACTTAGAACACTGAAATTTCTAGGGCGTTTTTTTAAATTTAAATAGTTTCGAAACTATTTATGCTATCCAGTTGTCTTTTTTTCTTAAAGAATCAAAAAATATCATATTTTTAGAACATCATAACATAAAATAGTTAAACGAACAACAAATATGCATATACAGGGCCTCAAATTGCATTAAAATCTTAGTCGTTTTGCGTTTTACTTCTCCTAAGCATTTTTAAGTAATTATTTTGCGATAAAAAATTATTTTTTCCAAAAAAGGAATGAAGAATTTCTCTTAACTAAACAATTCCGTACAAAATTGCATCATTACATTTTTAATATTTTACAGTAAAAAAATAGACTTTTTGCACTTAGAATCTCACTGTGGGCCGTTATGCCATACAGTATCAAATGCTTTTTCTACATCTAAAAACACCATGCCAGTACTTCTTCTGTTTGTTTTATTGTCTTCGATGAAATTTATAATTCTTTTAACCTGGTGTATTGTTGAATGTTCTTTTCTAAAACCAAACTGCTCTTTCTTCACTATATCATTTGACTGTGCGAACGTCTGTATCCTTTGTAGTATAATTTTTTCGAAAATTTTGTCAAGACAGATTAACATACTAATTGGTCTGTAACTTTTTGGTGATTTAGCTTCTTTCCCTGGTTTTAAAATAGGTATTACATTTGCTCTTTTAAACAAATCTGGAAAGTAGCCGTGAAAGTGAAAATGAAAGTGAGGCACCAATTAAAAATATTTGTGAGAGAAATGAAAAAACTATTCGGCATTTTCTTCAGCACAATCGGTTTTAGAGGAGGTCAGCAGAAAGTGGATATTGTGCCTATTAATTTGTTTGGGAATTTTCATGGGAGCTCTGCCATAACCAGTCTGGCTACACGCAATATATGCAATGATACGCAATATGTACGTATACTCGTTTGCAATTGCTCTACCTTGCTGGAACCAAATGCTGTTGATACGGGTACGTCTTTGGCACAGTTCTGGGCCTCTCTTTCAGCGTCTTTAAATAACGGTCGGTATTGCCATTGACATTGTGTTTGTAGCATGATTCACGCGCCACCCTGTACTTAAGACTGTAAGGGCGCCATACACTGTGGAAGCCATAGCGTCGTTTACGGTATACTGACTCATTGCCAATGGAGAGCAGTGCGATGCCTTCTTCTCGTATAAAATATTTAGACCTGACTAGTTTTTTCAGTGGAAATATGTATTTCCACACCCATAAGTGAACCAGTTTGAATGAGTTTTCCAGTGCGTGGCTTTTAATTGAAGATAAAATGCTAAATTGGTAAAAATAAAAAGTTGGACAAATATCCATTTTTGCAAATATGCGTTTATGGACAATATGCGTTAGTAGACCGAATTCGTTCAGTCACAGTATTGATTTTGCAATAATTAAAACTATGAATATAAACGAGGTGTGTTAAAAAAATAAGGTTGGTTATAATTTTTCTCAAAAAAAATATTTATTTATTCATCAATTTCGATTTTATCTCCTTGAAAGTAGTCCCCTTCCCCAGATATAATACACTTGTGCCAGCTTTTCTTCCAATCCTCGAAGCAGTTCTGATATGTACTTTTTGGTATGTCCTTAAGCTCTCCCAGCGATTCGGGTTTTATCTCCTCAATCGTCGCAAAACGCCGTCCTTTCATGGGACTCTTCAATCTTGGGAACAGGAAAAAGTCGCAAGGGGCCAAATCTGGTGAACACGGTGGCTAAGACATGATAATGGTGTTATTTTTGGCCAAATAATCTCTCACAAGCAAAGATGAGTGAGCAGCAGCATTATCATGATGCGAAAGTCATGCATTTTTTCCACAATTCCGGGAGTTTTTTTCGTATTGCTTCACGTAATCGGCGCATAACTTCAAGCTAATACACCTTATTTACCGCACGACCTTGTGGTAAGAACTCCTGATGCACTACGCCATGGTAATCGAAGAAATTAGTGAGGAAAACCTTGACATTTGAGCGAACTTGGCGTGTTTTTTTTGGTTTTGGACCCCCTGGACTCTTTCATTGGGACGATTGGGCTTTGGTTTCGATGTCATAACCATGTACCCATGATTCGTCTCCAGTCATGGCCCTTTTAAGCAAATCTGGTTTATCGTTGACGTCATTCAACAATTCCTGAGCGATGTTTTTGGTCAAAATTCAGCAGTTTTGGAACGAACTTCGCTGCCACACGCTTCATGCTCAAAATTTCCGAAAATATTGCATGGCAAGAGCCAACCGATATGCCGACATCCTCAACAACTTCTCTAATTGTGATTCGACGATTCTCCATAACAATTTTTTTCACGTTCTCAATATTTTTCGTCTGTTGTTGATGTGCTGAGGCGTCCAAAGCGAGCGTCGTCATTTACATTTCCTCGACCTTCTGTAAAAAACTTGTACAACTTGTAAACATCTTTTTTTTGACTCAGAGTACTCTCAACGTAAGCTACTGTCAACATTTCAAGTGTTTTTGAGCACTCAGTTCCATTTTTTACACAAAACTTGATGCAACTTCTTTGATCCACTTTTTTCGATAGCAAAAAATCGTCGAACACGCAAAATACTTGTCTTATTTATGCCTCTCGCAAACAAACTAAACATGCCATATAGATAAAACCAATAAAACCAAACAATTAACATTTGAAAGTCGAATGTACGTAGCCCACGAAATTTGAAAATTCACCTTATTTTTAGAGCACACCTCGTATACATATCGATTTCCTCCAGTCACAGTATTGATTTTGCGGTAATCAAAACCATTTATATTTTCATACGGCCATTTCTAGTTACTACAAACGCAATGACAAACCTCATATACCACCCATATTAAGGGGGGAAAATTTGAAAATGTTAATTATTTCTAATTGCCAATGTTGAAGCCAACAATCTCTCCATTGCCACGGCAAATTTGAATTTTTGCATATTAAATTTCACTCATTTCATTTACATTTTGTTTTTGTTAGCATTTCAATTTTCAATTTTTTTTCAAAATTCAACATTTTATTCTTTAGTGGAGTGTTTTACATACACATACACATATATTTATAACCCTTAGAAAACACCCACACATATGTTTGAAACCCTTAGAAAGCCATATTATTGCAATTGAAAGTTAAAATCGATAATTTAAAATATTTGTTTGAAAACGTTATGAAATCGAGACTGAGGTTTGCTAGAAATTTGGAAAATTATTTATGTTTGTTGTAAATTTGTCATTGCGAATATCGAGAATAACAGAAATGTTATAAAATGTTGAATTTGTATTTTTTTTTTTTTTTTGCAATAGGAAATGTACTTTTGTGTAGAGTGTATTGCAGAAATACCTAAAATGTGGTTGTCCCAAGACGACTTGCCGCAAAGATGGTGATGGCAGTTTTAAAAATATTATTTTGGTGAAAAGTGAATACCTCCTACACATATGTTTTAAGCTTCAGGGCAACATAATTAATAATAATTTTATTTGAACCATCAAAACTAAACGAGTTCAGTGAATTTGTAAACAAGGAAATAATTGATCACTGGTTTGTAATTCAATATTCCTATTTGAATGGTTTCAGTTCAATCAATATTAAAGCCGAGCTATATTCTACACTGGGGGAATCTGCTCCTTCGCTTACTACTGTAAAATATTGGGTAGCAGAGTTTAAACGAGGCCGTACGAGCTACTTAGACGAACACCGTAGTGGTCGACAGTTAAGAAAATCCTCAAAATGCTATTGGATGATCGTCGGCTGAAGGTGCGTGAGCTAGTTGAAATGACAGTCATTTCAAAAAGTGCTATACATCATAGATTGACCGAAGACTCGAAGATGACAAAGCTGTGAGCAAGATGGGTGCCGCGTTTGCTTTCAATAGAACAAAAACAGCATCATGTAGATGTTTAAGCAGAATGTTTGGCGATGTTTCATCGCAATAAAGTCTACGTTTTGCATCGATTTGTAACCATGGAAGAGACATGGTTCCACCACTTCACACCTGAAACAAAGAAACAGTTAAAGCAGTGGACGGGAATAGGAGAATCGTGCTCAGAGAAAGCGCAGGCGGTTCCATCTGCAGATAAGGTAATGGCGTTTGTTTTTTTGGAATGCGCATGAGAAATAAAGAAAATCTACAAAATGGTATTACATAA
>JAHXMU010024756.1:0-14602 GCA_019455685.1 Philornis downsi
GGTCGTTATAACGCTTGCGAATGTTGTCAACATTTGGGACATCTGTTCCTTCATACCACCGTAGTGTTGAGGGTGCCAACAACCCCTGGGCTAATCAGCTCTGATCAACTTCACTTCTTCAAGGTTACACTGTCTGATCGCTTTCTCAATTCAGCTACTATCAGATAGATGCCAAAGTGTTCTGGCCACTCTCAAGTGAATGACAGTCAAAGAGCTCAAATTCAAATTAGCTAGTACAAACTTATCGGAATATCGTAGGGGGCGTGATAAAAAATGTTATACAAAATATTGGATCCCAGTTTTATTGCAAAGTTATTTTACTGTATTAAAAGCACAAACGAACGTTTGGAAGTTTCTCGATAGACTAAAAGAAAAATATTTAGGAAGTAGAACTTTAACTACACATTTCTCTTTCCGATTGCTTCGAATTTAAACTACTTTGTTCTTCAACATCTCTCAATGGGATAATTCAATAGCTTCGATAAGATTTAAAAAACGGGTCTGGTCGGTTGCGTTTATAAATATATTGGTCTATTGGTTCTTTGAATAGTTTTCAGTAAATTTTCTTTAGAGCAACACTCCCTAAGAAAATGATACCTGATATCTTGTGCTTGGCCCGTTTGCTTTTTGTGTTTGGAGCCTTTACATACAACCGCGATTATCTTCAAATATTGAGACATGATGACATTGTCAATGGCATTCAAATCTTCTATCACACCTTTTAACCAAATAGCTTCTGTAGGCGCCAGACTTAATGCAATATACCTATACATACTTATATTCCCCAAGACACAGCGCAATCTTTGAGATATCTTACAAGTCGCCTCAAATGCTGCCAATGCAATTCTGATGGGGTTTCTTGACATCTCCCCATGTATCCGACTGGATAACATTCATCCGGCCTAGAATAAATCATAATGTACATTAAACTTCTAATTAACTCACGATGGGGGTGATGACATTTTTGTTCTCTCGAGGAAGCAGTAATTCCTTTTCCATCGGACTTTTCACAGCATTGCATTCCGCCATGCCAAATTTTGACACAACATTTTTGATACTAGGCTCTGGAGAGATATACAATTTGTCGTCGAATTTTCAAATTTTCATTCCCAAGAAAAATGTTAATATTCTACAATCCGTCATTTCAAATTTTCTTCCCAGTTCCACCTTCAGTTTTGAAATAGTGTTCGATTTGTTTCCAGCAACAACCAAGACTTCAAGGGCTTAATTTGGTGCAGAGGCAGTAATCGTGCTTGCATATGACAAAACCCAAACAAACTATGAAGTCGTTGAACTTCTTATTCCAGCAGCGAGGCGCTTGATTAAGATCATATAAAGATTTGTTCAATTTGCAGATCATTCCGCTTTTAGTTGAAACACTTTCAGGGACTGACATTGTATATAAGTACATTCTCTGCTAAGTCTATGTAAAAGTTCTGTCATCACATCCAACTGATGAGATACATAATTTCTGTTCATACTAATATACAACTCCACACGTAGAGTGGTGAGATTTGCCATAGGAGCATACGTTTCGTGAACACCCATCCCAACTTTTTGTACATATAGATATCATTTGGCAACAAAAATTGCTTTATATTTTGTAGCATTGCTATCCTTGTCCTCTTTGATTCTAAAGACCTAGACTTCAATATATTTGTTTTTCTAGGCAGTTCAATAATGTTGCGTCGTACCACTTATCAGCATCTTCGAGACACGAAATATTTTTGTAATTAATTGGTATCTCTTTTGATATAACATTGGTTTCCAATTCAGTTATGCAATTAAATAGCTTTGTTGGCAACGTCTTTCTCCACGACAACTTCTATATTATTTGATATGATCGACGAATCTTCATACACAAAATGTTTGGTAGCCACGATAACTTCTCCATCCCCCTCTTGTACTTCTAGTAACTTACGCGGAAAACAATTCTCGTCAAATTTTACGTCTCTTTAAATCATCATGTTCTTTTTCTTTAGATCCCATAATCTGTACCTGTTGGGTGCATATCCAGTTTCTTTCGATTATTACTAAGTATCCAGCTGCTTTCCATCCAAATACCCATATTTTTCAAATTTTGAATTACATATATTTATGCTCCCTGTTGGGCACCGGTTAACAATATACGCTGCGGTAAGTGCAGCTTCATACCACAAATTTCCTGGTATTTTTGATTCGATAATAATTGTTCTCATTTTATAGCATAATGTTCTGTTGAAACTTTAAGCGACACCATTCTGTTGTGGAGAATACGCAGCGGTCGGTTCTAACTGTATACCCTTCAAATTGTACCAATTTATTTGTTCTTTCGATACATATTCTCTCCCTTGATCAATTGTCATCTTTGATATGGCTTTGATATGAAGCTCGCAAAATATGTTGCTCCATTCCATGATATGTTTTCGAAGGTCCGCAAATGTCGAAATGTATACGCTCAAACACTCTTTTGGATCGTGTACGTGTACCGTCAAAAGGTTCACGGTATTGTTTACCTTCAGTTGACATTTAGGATTACGTTTGATTTAGATAACTTATCCAATCCACTAGCACAAATATGACCATGTCTTCGATGCCACAGCAATGAAGTGTTTTTGTTGCATAACATGGCTTTGTTCAGATAAATATCTATCCTTAGTTCATAAAGATTTCCATGCACCTTTACCGATGCTGTTGTCCCATTGCTCTTACTCATCTTTGCATTTTCACGATACCCACTTTCTTTAATTTTCTTACTGATAACACATCATGCGTACAACACATCCCCTCATTACCAAATGATTTCCACAATTAGAATTTCCGTGGATTTCTCCATACTGTTTTGCACCATTTATCGTTTATTCAGTTATTACTAACGCCAGAGTCCAATTTTAAATATGTATGCACTGCCACTACCATTATGTTTCTCCCTTTGGCTGCCTGTTATGAAACATTTTTGCTTGCAGCGTATTCTTCCGTTTATCTGCAGTCCTTCGCTTGATGACCATTATTTGTTGAATTCAAAACACTTCTCATTAAATTTGTTCGGTCTGCTATGATTTTTACCAATAGACTATCCCGCATTTCCTTCGCTATACTTTTCTCCAGGATTAAATTGGAGTATGCCGTGAGATTCTTTCGAGTCGCCCATATGCTATTGAATCTCAGTTTTATTGAAAAGGTATTTTACAATATTAAAAACACAAATGAACGTTTGGAAGTTTCTCGATAGATTAAAACAAAATATATATGTAGGAAATAAAGCTTCAACTTGACATTTCGCTTTCCGACTGCTTTAAATTTAAACTACTTTGTTCTTCAACATAAAATGTTATAAAATTAAAAATGTGTCACAAAGGGTGTGAGTTAATTTTCGTTCTCAGAACATTATTTAGTCAAACATTTGTTGCGTGCCAAATTTATCTGTCCCAAAAGAAAGATTACATTCGTTGGCTGTAAGTTAATACAATATGTGACCGTATAGTTAACTTCTAGCTAAAAGATTCACAGATTGATTGAACCGCAGAATATGTGTTTAGCTGAAAGTATTGGTTGTAGGTTGTACGTTTTAGATCATAGAACGAGGCGCAGCGAAACGATTTGCAGAAGAATGTCCTCTCCATTCCGGTAAACGAATTTTCGCCTTTCTTCCTGGCAACACCTGTAACACCCAGATGGGAGCTTAGCACCAAAATCTTTTTACCAAATATTCCGCATGAATTTTAAATTCGACTGAACTATGTCACGCTAACTGCGGCAAAGCCCAATATTTCGCCAGGCCGTAGCAGGAGATTATACCTATAAATGGGCAATATTGAACCTCCTCTTCTGATACTTCCCAGACAAAATAATCTATTTTAACTCAGTTTTTCATATGCAACTTCTAATTGGTAAGCTGCAGTAATTTCAATTCTTTGCCCATTGAATTTCTTTACAATTCCTGCCAACAATTTAAAAAAATATTTTAGTTAAGTACATACATATAAACTCGACCTTTCGTTTATCTAAATTTAATCATGTCTTTTGGTCAAAAGTAAAAATATGATTTTTATGAAAATTCGAGATATGTATGTAAATGGGCATATAATGCATGTGGAGGGGGTATTTTTGACAATTCTGATCATCTGGCAATAAATCAGTACATTATAGACAATGCTAGGGATCACTGGTGTCGCTAGACCTAAATCCACATCTAAAAAATTTGTCTTTTTCAATATTTTCCCATCGATGGATGTTATTCAAAATTTCAAAGATTTATTTCATTGGGCATTCCATTTAAAAACGATCTAATTTGATATAATGTGTATGAGAGAAGGACTATTTAATAGCTGCTGGCTTTCTTTCTACAACGCGGTATTTGGTTCCCAACATTTCTGACCTATTAGTGACTGTTTAGCTATACGCGTTTCACTAGCTGGCGTATCATTTCGTTATCACAAATGAGAAAAACTGTCTTTGCAAACTGAAAGTCACAATAATCTATAAAAGCAAGATTAATGTTTTTGGTTACTTAAAAAACAGCCAGTAATAAACTAACCAATTGAGTAAAATTAATAAGAGTAATAACATTTATGGCAGATAATATTTCTGTGTTTAAAATGAGTTTGCCTTTGCACATTTGAATTGAAATTATCAGGTTCTCATTTGCGCCATCCAATACGAATGAACATAACAAAAACCATTTGATGACTAATTTGGAAGATAATTTAATGACAAATAAAGGAATTCTATTGACAATTATTTAAATGTTATTTGCTTAAAAATACTAGAGTATCGATTTTGAAACTGATGTTAACTCTTTAAAATTAGCCAAATTACAAATTTGTGACGAGAACATTACTCTTACCTCTGGATTACGTTTATAGAAGTTGACATCGCTTAATGCATTCTTCAGCACAGATTTATCTAAAAAGAGATGGAGATAGATAAATATTAGATAGATAGATAAATACACGGTCAGTTAGGTTGCGGTTAGGTTGTCACACAAAAGTTGCGGGTGGTCCCAAGATATGTCTTTTATCTATTCTATTTTTATTATTATTTTTTTTTTTTTTGACAAATTATATAAAAATAAAGATGCATCTGGGAATCGGAGAAGACAATGCGTCCTCAGGAAATTACAGTTTTGTATGAATGGTAGAGTAGCCCGTTTTTTTTTATCAACTAGCGGTATAGAAATAAGATTTTGTTAGCTGCAATTGAAGATATAAGCTTGGACCACCTTGTTCCTACAGGATGGCTCGACATATTATATGGCCCTTCAACCAAACTCTATCAAGGTTTTTGAAAATTGGGTTGACCATATGCACAACTGCGATGCCAGTCGATACAGCCACTTGAATGGAAAACGAATTCAAAAAAATAATTTGGATATTACTTGTTTCTAATGAAGTCTTAATATTACAAAAGTAATTTATTTTTTTTCATTTTATTGTTTCTTTTAAAGTACACCTATATCTACCCCACCCTTTTTACCTGTGGTCAAAAAAACATTTTAATTAGAATTAGGGCAAACCAGAACTTATCGTTGTTATGGCATCACTAACATTTGCTGCGCTTAATCACCATTTGCTTAATCAGCATAAAAGTCTAGTTAATTACATATACAAAATCAACGAGCCGCTTTGTCCGTATATACAAGAAGATTGTTTTACTCAAGGGATATATGTATGTATGTACATACATATATATAACCTTCAGCGCTGAAAATTGTTTTGTTATACATCTTTTAACCCTATCAATACGTGTAGCATTCAATATTTTATTTAATAAGTATACGTATCCGCGAACGCCAATCCCCACTAGCTTAATTTCATGTAAAAAATTTTGCGATTTTTCAGGGGATTTGCGGGATTTGCCAGTTTTTGTTTTGTATTGGTTCTCAAGTGTATTGAATGATGCCATTGTCGAATGTGGTTTTCCTGCGTCTTTGTAGTCTTCAGTAAAGATAGGTAAAAATAATTTTACACCAAACCATTATTTCAAGGGGACACCCTTTCGTTTGACCTTTTCAACATGCTTTTGAGATGATTATAGAGATAGCTGAAGGTAACAAGGCCGGTATGCCAACGATACTGATATTATTGACAGAAAATTTCGAAATGTTACTGCAACTTTTTCAAGCATTGAGGAGAAACCAGCAATAAGGATCTCGTCATCAGTAGGCATAAAACAATGTTATTTGTTTCGGCAAAAAAGGCTACTTGTTTGGGACCTTGTGCTAAGGCTGACAACTATGAATTCTAACTATTCATATCGAATTGAAGGTTAAGAGAAGTGATTTGCTTGACAACAGATGTTATTACGGATTTAGCAAAAAATTTAATGACAAAGGCTTCTTCTATATCAGACAATAGTCCTACTTATCTTGGTATATGACTCTGAACTCTGTTTTATATATTTAAATTTGTTGTGGGTCTAAATATACACCGGGAGATATATGGATGACGGGCATCTTGGACGGACGCCGTATGAATCATTACCTGTATAATACATTAATGCGATTATAATACAACTATTGCGTTGAATAGGTCATGCCGTGCGTCATTGGCCGCGCAGGAGAGAGAAACCAAAACGCAGTTGGAAGCACCAGACTTTTGAAATGCTGTCAAAAATTGATGTGACGAGGAGCCCAGAAGGCCGAAGGGCTTGGATTGGTACAGACTTTTGAAAGATCAGTCAGAGGCCTGATAAATCATACCAGTTAGTTTTTGAAAATATTAGTCTACTGAGTCTTTTAATTATCATTATCGTTTCTAACAAACATGTAATAATAGCAGAATCAATTGAGAACTCCAATCTCTTTTTATTTTATTTCTTTGTTCCAGTTTAACAATTACGATATCGTCAATTCTTCCACACAAAATAACGATATGAACATACATACATGTACATACACTTGAGTTTGAGACATTTTTTTAAATCTTGCTAATATGTATAAACGTATGTATACAACATTGTACCTATATGTATACATACGTTCAAATACTTTAAGTTCTTTCATTGTTTTCCACTTAATGCTGGGCAACGACTCATTTTAACAAGCGGAAACGCTTATAACGAAAATTCTGAACTGCACTTTTTATTAATATCTTTTGTACCTATACTTGAAATTTCTAAGAACTTTTTTTTTATAGTTTTTTAGGTTCGATGAATAAAATTCTTATGAATTTTATTTTCACTTTATTGTATTTTCAAAACCATGTTATAAAATTCTAAAGAATTGCAGTTTCTCTTTCTTTTAATTTTTAAGTATGAATTGCATTTTCATACTATTGATTTTGATATTTAATATTAAGTATTTTCTGTAAAGACTTCGGTCATATTCTTTGGTTCAACAAATAAAGATATTTCTTCCAGAAAAATCTAAAACAAAAATCTATTTTTTAACCTCAGTAGCTCGTCTTGCGATTCCCACAATAGTTGCTAGATTTCTTTGTCAAAGTTACGTTCAAAACAAGAACTAGTTATGAAATGGAGAGAAGGCTATATATACAATATATTTAATTTATTTATTCAGGATTATAATTTTAAGCCTCATGGCCGATTTGATGAAATAACAATATTACAACGTATCTTCTCCATAATTCAATAACAAATGCATTATACAACTTTACAATACTAACGTTTTAAAAAATTTATGTATCTTAATACCAGCACAATATTACGATCTACTTCACTTATTAGGATTTTTTCACAAAATATGTTTCTCGTCCTAAAATACGGAATTATAACTTTAATTCGAATTTAGAGCTACTCCATATATGATCAAAAATTAAAATTAATGTCCAATTAAACAATTATTAGCACTTATAAAAAAATGCGCATTGCATAATACTGTTTGCAGACATCGTACTATAATGGACATAATTTTTAAAAAGAACATCATATTTAAATTTTAAAGTTGGATCTCAAATGTATTGAGAATGAGCAATCGCTGATGGGGTCAAAAAAAAAAAAAAAAAAAAAATACTTCCTGCCTGGCGAATGGGATCGCAATTAATGTGTTAAATGTGTGAAGTCGTTGAGCGTAAATGCAATCGACAGTATTTTTTGGTTTACTAGTAGCTGATCTTCAGATCGGAGCGTATCTGTGCAGACTTTTTTTAATAAGCATTTGTATTCAATAGGATAATCCTATTTATAGATTGATTTAATAGTACGACCTCTGAAAATGTTTTCACACCAGAAATTATCTTATTATAATTGGCTATACTCATGGATACCCTTCTATTCAGTTCGTTTCTATTTTCACTGCTATTATGTGTTAACATTCTAACAAAAGATGTCAAAACCCAACGAAGCAAATCCATGGAATTTATATTTCATAATTCGTATGTGAATTCTCGTTCAATTAATTCTGGACTAAATTCTTGTGAAAAAATCATGCAGTGGTTAGATGCAATATTTATGAAGTGTTGATTTAAATGGACTTTGATATTAAAACATAATCGAAACAACTACAGCTGTTTATAAATAGAGACTAAAACGGCCGCGGATTATAATAGCATTCTGTTTGACAATTTCCAGAAATATCACATAGAATAAAAGTAGCTGTAATTCTGTCTTCCAACCCTTACAGGTGAATTTCACAGCAAAAATGGAGGTGGACGGTGTCAAGAAAATGTTTAATTTTTCGATCGATATGTGAAACATTGTCAATGGTGATGGAGCCGCGTTCATAAGTATATTAAATTTGAGCCCTTATGATATCGAAGTACAAATACCGGGTGATTGACGAGTTTTGGTACAATACAACACTTAAGTAACTATTTTTAAATTCATATAAATTATTTTTTCTTCATACATTCAAAAGATAATGCATGTGTGACATAGTTATTCATTGTTGCCTGGAGAATTGCAACGGGAGTTGTTGGTATGGTGCTGTAAGGCTAGAAGACTTTGGGGCCAGCGGAATGTCGAGTTCTTTGATAACAATTTTTTAGCGAATTCTTGCTTCAAAGACAAACTCTTAGCATCTTTAAGTAACTTCCTGATAGCAATATTCATCGATCACCCTGTTCCAGAATGCTACTTATACTCGTATGTTTGTGCCGAAGTCTTAAATGGCAGGACAAGGCTTTGGAATGGAGGTTTAAGAACACTGCGAAAATAATTGCAAAAGTATTCAATAAACCGGAGATAATGTTGTATAAGGGAGTTTGGGTTATATTTTATCATTTGCATTCATGGGACAATAATCTGCTTACAGGTAGGTGAGGGCATCGATAATCGTACCAACCGCAGTGGTTCAAATAAAATAAATATGGCCATGTAACAATTTAAATACAATTATTATCTTCCTCCAGATCCATAGGCCGCTAAAGCTTTAGAAGTAATTTACACGGAGCAAATTAGAAGAGGTTTACTATGTGGATGCAAAAGAGAAGACAACCAAAATAATATCGGAAATTACAATAGTAAAAAAGAAATCCATTATTTTTCCAATGCGTGATTTTAATACCCTATATCTTATGTGGTATAAGTGTGATCGAGCTACAATAGATGGCGTTATAATGGACACGAGTTCGTACTCAAAAAACTACTGTTCTGTGATGGCTTAACCCAGTACTCTTTGAGGCCGTGTGATGGACACCAGCAAAGAGAAAGTACCATTACCATTTTTCTTCTACAAAGGCGAAAACGAATAGAGTAGTTTTATTGTCCACATTGTATAACAGCCAATCATTGAAAATGTCGGTAAAATAATGGAAATCGTAGAGTCCGTACATCATGTAACCACTGCTTCGATTGCCTAGAAGTTAAACATTGCACAAAAAAAAAGGTTTGCAACCACTTGAATTTGGTATCACCAAAAATTGTTGTTCATATTTTATATATTTCTCAGTCCAGATTCATTCATATATGATCGTTTTGCTCTAAAATTCGCCTTTGAAGTAGAATTAAAACATTCCGAGCGGAAAACAACAATTTGTGTAGATGGTGCCAATAGTTTGAAAAGAATTAATTTGGTGAAAATTAGCAACCTCATAAAACATATGTTTTAAGTTTCATATTGTTTAGTATTTTTATTTGAAGCATCAAAAGTAAACGAGCTCAGCGAATTTTTAAAATACTGTGTAACAGAGTTTAAACGAAGCCGTACGAGCACCGTTAGCAAGAACGCCGTAGTGGTCGACCAAAATAAATAAATTAAATTTCGAATTGCTTCATCATGCATCTCATTCACCAGATTTATCTCCCTCGGACTATTTCCTATTTCCAAACTTGAAAAACTGGCTCAGTGATAAAAAAAAATCCCAACAATGAGTACGCGGAGCCTGTAGTAATGACTATTTTAAGGAGTTTGACATTTTTTGCTATAAACAGAGTATAGAAGCTATCGGGTACACAGGGTATAGAAGAATATCGGTGGAAAAAGTGTATCGAGGTAAAAGGAGATTACGTTGAAAAATAAAGAAAAATAAAAAAAACTTTTCCCAAGTAGGCTAGTTTTGGGATAGCCCTCGTATAGGTATGATAGTCGCAATTATCCTCAACTTGCGTGCAAAGTTTAACCTGCCATAAATGCCATAAATAAATAAAAAAAAATTGTGGTAAATCCTGTTGTTGGTTTTTTCGCCCTTTTAAAATTATGAAAAAGAATAACCACATTTGTTGTTTTTATTTCATTTTTGAATTAACGGTAATAAATAGATCTTAAGTGAATAAATCGACTTTGTGTATATCTTTACATACGGATTTTTTGTAATGTACGAGTATGTACAACCACACAACGTGGTACAGAAAACCAAAAAAATAAAATAAAATTGTAGATATTCTTAGGCGTGAAATTGTTAATATTTCTAAACGAAATGCTACTACAGAATTAAATGTACCTCTACAGAGGAATATAGGATCTGTGCCGCAAATAAAAAAAATCTCAGGTTTTACTGGCGAACTATTCACGTGCAGAAATTTGTGATACATAGAAGGAACAGCTGCAAACAGAGAGTAGTACTTTATAGTATGTTGGACTGAAAACTGCTTCTAGTTAATATAAATCCATTTCGGAAACTGGTGAAATAATAATTTATAAAAAACGAAATAAATTGATAATTTAATAGAAAGAAAACATAAATTGGATTTTCACAAAATTTTAATTCCTGGATCCATTTATGGCTATCCGCAAATTAAACTTTACTTTCAGATTGTTATTGGAATACTTGAGAAAAATATTTTTCTTGGCAAAAGTAGCGGGAAGATATGAGGTTGTGAAAGAGCGTGACAGCGGCGATATAGGAAGATACGTGGAGGAAGGTAAAATCCGCAAATTCTACCAAAAAGTCAGAAGCAAAAGCAATGGAATAGGGTTCCCTCTCACAAGACCAGCTACGACTATGAAGAAAATATTTCAATAAGCTTCTTTTTTCCGGTTGTCAGTTAAACGCTCGTACGTCAACAGTTGGCACAGATTAGAAGTTTCAACAGACCGTCGTAAACTATTTAAATGCGATGTATTTAGTTGCAATCAATAACGATGGAACGGCTACAAATACAGAGTATTGTAGTATTGGAAAATACTTGCAGCGACCATTACTGTCGAATGCGCGTTACATCTAATAGGAACATAAATTCAGAAATTTGGACTGGATAATTTGGAGTTGAATTTGTGCCATGCCAGCTATTCATAAAATTAAAATTAACTAAGACCATATTTTCGCATTGGTTTTCGAATGCTTTTGATCCTAACCATTAGCAATTATAACATTAAAAGTATTGCCATAATGAACTAGGTAACTTTCTGGTTTCTCGTGAAGAGCCAATCAGAGTTCTTACACGTAAGCGCAATATTTGTAAATACATATATTGAATTTGAAAGTCACTGTTAGGTGTTCAAAAGACTCGGAGGTGAATCACACACAAAGATTAGAGACTTTCCCAAAAAATAAATTTAAATGTATGTATTTCTATATGTATTGTATGTATGTATTTCTATACCGATGAGCCAACATTTATCGCATAAAATGACATAAAATAACTTGTTGCAACTGCCACACATTCCAAAAACAATTTTGTAGGTATCGACCGATTAAGCATCTTGTTGTAGGGCATGTTCCGTGGAACACATAAGTATTTATCAGAAATAAAATTATGTTAGAAAATTTCTAACATACTAAGGACGTATATTATATTTTATCTAACGGTGCATATTCATATCTACCATGAATACAGTTTCTATTCCCCACAGTGGTAGTTACCAATCCCCCCCCCTGGCGTTCCCGTTTTCATACAGAAATTGTCAAAAGAAAGGAAAGGCATTGTGTGAAGGCTATTTGAGACGGACTTATTTTTAAAATTACATGTATGTTGGCAACATTACCAAATAACTGCTATATAGTACGTTAATGCTCTATTTTTGCTTCACGCAACCGGTTGGTTTTGGGACAAACCTGAACTGAAATAAACGATTATAGAACCGAAAGTAGAACCTGTTCTTTACCACTATCAGTCCTTCTGCAGTTGGTTCCTCGTAATCAACAATTTTGCTGAAAATTAAAACACAGAATAGACTAACCTGAAAATCACCTTCTTCTTATTAGGCGACTGAAATATACATCCTTATCTATTATACACCGCCCGTAAAAAATAATTCCAAGCGCTTCGATCTTCTGTGCTTCTCCTTCAATTCAACACACCAAGGTTCGACAGTATTTCAAAAGCCTGGTCCTTCCAACGGAGTATCAGTTAGAAACGTCTTTAGTCTTCCACATATCACACTCGACAGGACCTTTTAGGCAATGGGTAAAAGACTGATATCGCGATAATTTTTACAAACACTTGGATTTCCTTTTTTAAACTCTGAACGCAGTACACTCAAATTTCAATCATCGGGCATGTTTTCCTCTAGCCAAACCGTATTTAGGAGCTGATACAGGCTGTTTATCAGCTCATCGCCACCAGTTTTAAGCAGCTCTGCTGGCAGGCCATCAGCGACCGCATCTTTGTTGTTCTTCAGCCGCAATACTTCTGTTTTGATCTCTGCTTGGCTCGGAGCTGTGCAATTTATACCATCGTCGATAATTGGGATGATTCCCTCACTCGTGCTGCCATCCAGAATTAAGAGCTTATAAAAATGTTCTCTCCATAGTCGTAGCACATTCTGCGTATCTATGACCAGATTTCCCTCTCTGTCCTTACGGGAGGGGAGCCCTGTTCCATACCCTGTACTTCTTATCTTTTGGTAGAATTTTCGGGCTTCACCTTATCCCTGTATCTTTCTATTTCCTCACACGCTCTTTCCACAACCGCTTCTTTCGTCTAAAGAGTTGATCAGGAGATAGCCACGTTCCCTTGTGGATGCCTTTATGTGGTTTCACTTAATGTCATATTACGTGCCACAGCAAACGAAACCAGTTGAAATCGTTTCCGGAGGTGTTACCACGTAGACTGAATTTTCCGACTATAGCACCAAGAATATCTTCAATTCCTATTTTGGCATTAAAATCTCCCAGAATAATTTTAATGTCGTGCCCAGGGCAGTGGTCATACGCTTCTTCTAGGCACTCATAAAATGTGTCTTTGGTCTCCTCGTCTTTCTCTTCCATCGGTGCATATGCGCAGACCAACGGCATGAAAAAATATTTCGCTTTGATGCGGATAGTGGTATAGTACATGGTCACTTATAGGGTTAAACCGCGCGACAGGGTGTCTCAGTCTCTTTCCAACAACAAATCCACATCCGAAATCATGCCTTTCTGTTATAGTAGATGTCACAGATTTTACGTCGAGTGCATCGTTGTCCTGTCCATCGCATCTCCTGGATGGCGGTAATGTCAGCCTTATATTCCTTCTCTGTAGAGAGTGCGGACATTCCAGGTGCATATCCTTAGATCATGGTCCTTATAACATTTGCGGGGGCCGTCAACATTTAGGGGGTACCTTTTATTATTTTCTACGGTATTTTCACGATAATTTAAATTTAAGGTGAGCGGCTTATCACACCACTGCATCCGATCCTAGTGTTGGGGCTGCCAACGACCGCTATGCTGGTGAGTTGAGTTTCAGTAACAGAAGTTATCTACTGGCTTAAGACGCATCGGTGTTAGCATGCCATTTAGGTTTCTCAACTAGTCGCTTTCTCACTTTAGCTAACATCAAACGAATGTCTGACAGCATTACCAGGGAATACTTACCCGAAGGTCGGAAGTCGTGAGCTGCTTGGGAAATTTTGCAGAGGGATCTGGTTACTCCCAAGTGAATAAGAATCAGAGGGCCCAACTTTGAACTTTCCCCATTCCCTTTAACCTAAAAATACATACATCTATAAAAGATTTTAATTTAAATTTCATTCTACACAATTTCAATGCCACTCTCAGATAACCGAACATCTCGCGCGGGTTGTTAGTGAATCCGGAAATAACATTATTGTAGCAATTTTACGTCTCACCAGAATTTATCTCAATATCGTTGTTGTATAATATATTTTAAATTCGTGTTTCATTATATTAAAAAAAAATACGCAGCATGTAACCGAATAAAAATAATGGTGTATGTTCAAAAAAGGAGATCGTGGTTTGTGTACCAGCTACCGCCGTATCAGTCTTTTACACCGAACCTTTAAGGCTCTGTTGTGTGCGAGTTAATAACGACCAATACCATAATCAGTAACTGCAGACATCCC
>JAHXMU010024762.1:0-32646 GCA_019455685.1 Philornis downsi
AGAAAACAAAGCAGAGAATTGAGTACTTGGATAGCATTGAACACAATAAATTACAGCATATAATAAAAGATTTGCAGTCGATTTCCCTCTTTAAAAAAACACTGAAACAATACTTGTTTGATAATATTGAGATGCTTCTTATATAACTGAAAAATGTTGTTTTCTTTTTTTTTTTATAAAAAATAAAAATATTTTTATAATACATTGCATTCCAACGATTAAACAAAAAACATTATTATTGTTGATTATTCTATGTAAAATATAAGTTAACTGTTAAATGCCCAATAATGCCCTAGAGGCGCTGAGGCAAATTTATATTGTAGTTGTTTACTAGAAAATTGTTAAAAATAATAATAATTATTAAAAAAAATATCTCCTTTAGGTAATTACGGGTGTAAGAAACTGAACAAATCGTTAATAATTGTCAATTACATTCCTCTCTATTTGCTGGAATGTTGAGTATTTGATGTATTGTACTCATTATGAGAACGACAAATTTTTGCTTCTCATACAGGGTAATAAAGGCTAAAAAGTAAATATAATTTAGTTTTTAGATTACCAGGTAAAATTCTTTACATGGTACGAACCAATTGACTTATGCTCTCCTTAGCATTAACAGTTTCAAAGACATTTAAAAATTTTGCGACGACGAACTACCCAACTACCCCATTGAGTTCCACAGCATTTAGTGAAATATGAAGAGAATTGACGTATTTTTATCATAGTTAATAGTTAACTATTCCCTTAGTTTCAACAATTGCTGGAATTCCATTATTCACAACAATATAAAATTCCCTGCATTTGCCCAATCGTAAATTCGTCATATGTTGTGCCCGGTGTAGATTTCAAAATTAACATAACATAACTCTTTCCAGCTTCCTCTTTTTTGCACCAAAAGAATGCCCACGCAAATTAAGCTGACAAAGTGGGCGACAAGTGTGTAAACAACTTCTAACAAAAAAACAAAAAGGACAAACAACACCAATCGTCCTCGCAGTACTCATACGTATGTTTGACCAAGTTAACATTATTGTGGGATCTTCTGTTCTGCCAAAAGTTGTGAAGCTCATAGACATTCAAATGGTAAAACATCAACCGACAATAACGTCAGCTGTTGGCACAACTTTCGTGCATCGGCCATCAGCCGTGGAGGGAGAATTACTAAACATGGCTAAACTCTTGTTGCCGCCTGTGTTGATTTTTATCCTTTTACGAGAGCACATTAGAATATTTCGTGTTCATAGTGTGTATGTGCATGTTATCTGGCAAATTGTGTATGTGTGAATATTCTGCATCACAAAAAAAAGGGGGGATGGAGTCAGCAATCAACAAAGAGTATTCAAGAGGAATAAAACTAAAGTGGAACTGAAGCCGGCATGGATAAAGTATCGGGTCTCCTACGGGTGAGAAATGCGCTTCATGGGCTTTTCGCTTTTTAAATTATGTTCATCTTAAAAATGATGAGAAGTCTACAATTACATGGAATTAGAATCAGAAGATCCTAATCACCATATCTATATCACAATTCTGATTGCGAAAGCATAAAAAATAACTAATTTCTAACGAAACTTCAGAACATATAATGTGTGGTAAAAAGAAATCCATTATTTCTGCATGACATTGAAGACTTTATTTAGCATAGTTAGATTTGATTCGATTTATGCACAGTTTGTTCGATAACTTTTTTCCTTTTGAAGGTAACTCTATTGGGACAGTCGATTTTCGCAATTTTTTCTTCAAGCAAAACTTCCACCTACAAAATCATTAGAACCAGACCGGAACATATGATAGCCATACAGTGCCAGGTCCGTACTATAAAGCGAAATATGATTGCGAAAGCATAAAAAATAACTAATTTCTAACGAAACTTCACAGCATATAATGTGTGATAAAAAGAAATCCATTATTTCATTGAAGGCTTTATTTAGCATAGTTAGATTTGACTCGATTTATGCACAGTTTTGTTTGATACCTTTTTTCCTTTTGAAGGTAATTCTATTGTATCCCCCTCATACAAACGTTTGTCCCTATTAGGACAGTCGATTTACGCAATTTTTTCTTCAAAGCTTCCACCTACGAAATCATTAGACCCAGACTGGAACAGATGAGCACAAAAGCGTCTTAACAAAGTTTCCGTAGTTTTGACAAGTCACTGTCAATATATGTAGTGTGGAGTTGTTCTGACGGAACGTAATTCCTCTTTTTTTTGCCCAAAAACTAGCGATTGTTTCCTTCAGATGGTGCAATTGTCCGAATGCCAATTTCATCAAACACATCGTAAAACTTTCTTGCCATCCAATCATGGCTTAACCACCTTTTGCGCCGGCTCAGTGCAATTCGACTATGGCCGTTTTCGCTTGACGTTATCATAAGTGATCCACTTTCCATCTCCAGTTACCATCCGCTTTGGAAATGGGTCGACTTTGTTTCAACTCATTCGCAGATGGAAATTCGGTCCACGAATTTTTTTTACATTAACTGTTGCGGCACTTCCACAATGGATTTCTTTCTATATTCAGCCTTATCAAAGTAATTCCAAACGATTTTCTGCGTAATGACGTTGTAATGGCTTATAACTATTTATGTAGTAATAATTTGATGAAGATCCTGATCAAAATTGATTCACATCTAGAACTGCACTTTGGTATAAAAAGGCAGTTAGAAAATTTTTTGTTTTAAAAATCTTTAAAATATCTGAGACCAAATAAAGAAACAATGTTTTCGATATCAACATTTGTAGTTTTAATAAAATATGCCGCAAAGTGAAAAATCGTTTCAAATTTAATAAACTGTTGCCACAAAATTAACAAAATCTTTAAAAGTATTCTATATTGTATGTTACTCATCATGGTTCCAGCCGATAGATTCAAAGTGACTTAATGAAATTTAAATGACTCATTGGTTTTCATGTTAAACAAAGGCCAGAATGTAGTTTTTTTTCATCAAAGTTTTGGAGGTGAATATCTTAGAAAGCGATATTTTTTAACATTTTTCAAAAATATATGTTTATCGCCAGAATCCTTTGTACGAGTGTAAACAAGTACCAAGTATCTTTTGACCAAATGTGCTTCGTGATTTTCTATTGTATGAGGGTGGTCCCAAAACTAGCCGACCTTACAAAGAAGATACAGAAAAGTTGGTGACATTCTTCTTTAGTTTTCAATATAACCTTCTTTTAGTTCGATACACTTTTTCCAGTGTTATTTAATAGCTTCTATACTCTGTTTATAATTCAATTGTTAAAGTCCTTAAAATAGCCGTGAACCGCAGACTCCATCTCTTTATTGAGTGCAATTATTTTATCACCGAGTCATTCTTTCAAGTTTGGAAATAGAAAGTAGTCTGAGCGAGCTAAGTTTGGCGAATAACGTGCGTGATGAAGCAATTCGAATTTTAATTTATTAATTTTGGGCATCGCAATAGCGGAGGTGTGAACTGGAGCATTGCCTTGATGAAACAACACATTATTTTTCGCCAAATGCGGTCTTTTTTCCATAATTCCATCATCTAAACGCTGCAATAAATTGGCACAATATTTGCCGTTCAGTTTCTCCTTTCTGAAGGTAATCAATAAAAATAATTGCAGGCACATCCCAAAAGAACGAACGCCATGACCTTGCCTGCAGATGAAACTGCCTTCGCCTTCTTTAAACACGATTCTTCCATTCCAGACCACTGCTTTGACTATTCCTTTGTCTCACGTTTGAAGTGGTGAACCCGTGCCTCATCCATGGTTATAAATCGCCCAAAAAATTCTTTGCGTAAAACAATGCCAGAAACAATGCCAAGCACTCAACTGAATCATCTTCACGACGCTGTTTTCGCCCTATTGAAAGCAAGCGCGGCACCCATTTCTCAACTTTCTCATCTTCAAGTCTTCGGTCCATATGCGATGTATAGCACTTTTTGAAATGCCTGTTATTTCAGCAAACTCAGGCATTTTTAGCGGACAATCATCCACTACCATTTTGTGGATTTTCTAAGCATGTCTGTCGTGGACACCTGAATTGGTCGACCGCTACGTTGTTTGTTTTGAGAGCTCTTACGGCCTCGTATAAACTCTGCTACCCAATATTTTACAGTCGTAAACGAATGAACAGACTTCGCCAGAGTAGAATCTAGTCGGCTTTCGTATTAGTTGGAAATAGAAAATAATCCGAGGGAGTTAAAGTTGGAAATTGGAGTATTAGTTGGAAATAAAAAATAATCCGAGGGAGTTAAATCTGGCGTGATGAAGCAAATCGAATTTTAATTCATAAATGTTTGCCATCGCAATAGTGGATGTGTGAACTGGAACATTGTTTTGATGATACAACACTTTCTTTTTTGTCAAATGCGGTCTTTTTCCATAATTTCATCAGCTAAATGCTGCAATAAGTTAGCATAATATTCGGCGTTGATGGTTGATCACTACGGTGTTCCTCTTGGTAGCTTGTTCGGCCTCGTTGAAACTCTGCTACCCAATATTTTACAGTCGTAAATGAAGGAGCCGACATCCTTAGAGTAGAATCTAGCACGGCTTAAATATTAGTTGGACCTTTCAAACGAAAATATCGAATTGCATAACGGTGACCAATTTTTCCCATGTTTACAAATTCACTGAGATCGTTTATTATTGATGGCTCAAATAAAAATACGCCTTAAAACTTTAAAAATATGTTTTATAAGGTTACCACTTTTCACGAAAATAATTTTTCAAACTATTGGCACTATCTATACACTAGTTTTGGGACTGATTGGGCAATACCCGTCTGTCGTAATTCTTTGTAAAACTTCGTAAATCTTACAAAACCTTTTCGATCTACCACAGCCTAGTTTTTTGCCAGATCATAGGCGGGCATGTAGATGTCGGATGGATATATTTAAATCGACATAAATTTCTGCGACGAGAAGTAATCGATGCTTAGATAAACGTTTTCTATGCTTAGATCATTGTTGTGACAAACAGATTGCTAAACTTAGTATGCCCCTCATGTAGATGGTCACAAAAATATGCTAAATAGAGGCTGGCGTTAAAACATTTTTATACTCGAAAAATGTTGGCACAGTTTGTGCCAGCTTTGAATTATACATTGCTCGTTGCCACTGCTAATGGATGTAAAATCATAATGCCCAAGTTTGAATATGACGAAAATGATAATGATGATGAGTATGAGAATGACGATGATGGGGTGCCTACAAGGGAAACATTCAAATGCATCACCGAACATGTGTTTGCTCCATCTTTATCGTTACTCTGTTTATCTGTTAATGTAATCGGCCATTTAATATTTCTGCAGTTAGTTGTCAGTTATTGCACGTAAAAGTTTTGCATTTATGCCACTTTGGCAAATACGAAAATATTCTATGACGGTGAACGTGAATTTGGCAAATGACTTTCGAATGATTTCGGCCACAATTACTTTTTAATCTTCACAGTTTCTAATTCCTGTTTCGGGATCTTTGTTGCATTCCCAAAGCGAAAAATGAGCTTGAATAGTAAACTCAAATTATTCATTTGCTGCAATTTGCACCTGTGCTCAGGATGTAAATTTTTTGTTGTTTCTGGCTTATATTTGATATTTCAAATGATTTCCTTTTGAGAAACTCTTGGGCTCCATTTACAGCTGTACAATTTGCATGGAGGTCCTTGCGTTTCTCTGGTTAGACTACGTTTTATTGCTCCAGAACATCCTGAAAATGTTGTCTAAAAACTTTTGGGATTGTTTGTACATTTAATATGTTATGTATGAATTTGTAATGTGCAGAGTGAATAAAAGGGAATGAAAGAAAAAATTTAAAAAAATGTTAAAGGATTTGTATGACTATACTGAAAAAATTATAGTGATTGTTTGAAAGAAATTAAGGTGAGTTGCCGAAAATACAAAATTTGCAAACTGCTGTCTCCCGATTGCTTTACAACTTCGACAATGTGTTTATTTTACAAGACTAACGTTATTGGAATAGTATTGTGCAGAGGTGGTGATAGATTGATAGAGATGATTGATATGATAGCAGGGGGAGTAGCGGGGAATCCTCTAATCAATTTGATACCTCTCTCGTTGTAGTTGTGGAATGTAAATGTTGGACTGTATTGCGATATATCCAATAGCGATGATCTTTAGGAGGACCAATTTCACAGTTAGTTTGATATGTTGCAATTCAGAATTCAGTTACATTTAGTACACATATTTTCACTCAATGGAGTTATACAGGGTGGGCCATAAGGGTGTTGGCGGTTTAAATATTCAATTAAAAAAAAACTACGAAACATAAAAAAAATATATTTGTATTTTTAAAAAGAAGAAGCATGGGAATTTTTAAGACTTAAAAATAATGTTGTCCAAATGGCTTCCCTCGGCTGCTTGACACTCTTGGAACCGAAGCCGCAAATTTTGGAAAACTCGTTGAAAAGTTGTTCTCGGTATTTTGTTACTTTTCTGAATAATGTTCCTCTTCAACTGCTCTAAATTGGTCGCATTATTCTCGTAGACTACCGATTTAAGGTAGCCCCATAGAAAATAATCGCATGGAGAGAGATCGGGGCTACGTGGTGGCCATTCAATATCCCCCCTTTTCGAAATGCGTTTTCCAGGAAAAACATTTTTCAGCAGCTCCATGGATACCCTAGCCGTATGACATGTGGCCCCATCCTGTTGAAACCACATCCTTGAATTTCTTGCCTTGAAGTTCTTGCAAAGCTGGCACCAAAAAGTCTGCTAGCATGTTGCAATAGTTGTTCGCTTTGACTGTTGCGGATTTCGCTGAACTGAAACACGAACACGCTCCACAATGTCGGTTGATCTTGCAGAAACTGGGCGACCACGAACTGTAATTGGTACTGTTGAGCCGGTTGTTTCGAACATTCTGGTCCATTTTCGTATCACATTGGCGCTTGGAACTTCACTTAAATCGTGTAAACCGTGTTCATGCCGATGCAAACGTCGTGCAGTAATCACTGATTTATTGTTTTCGTAATACGCTCGGACACAAAATGCACGCTGCACTCCCGTGTACGGTTCCATGGCGACTAAATTTCCAGGAAGTGGTTAATTTTAATATCAATTCAATGGTAAATTCAAATATGTATATAATCTTAAAATTATGGCTAAAATATTGAAGTTTAGACAAGTATAATTATTAGCGATATGCGGCTTTGTGACAGATCATGACAAGATGTTTAGAATACACGACTATCATGTATATGATTGTGGTTTCGGGCCTCGATATAATATTTCATCATTTTTTGAGTGGCGTGTCTGAGGAGCACTTCGAGTAGACGACAAGTCTATGTTTTCAAAATGTATTTTAAAAAATTTAAATAAATATATCAATTTTGTTGAGTAACTGCTAACATATCATTGTTTTGTCTCTTTTCAGGTATGTTAATTTATTACAGAAATTATTTAAAAGACAGGTAAGAAATTTTTGTGATTATTCCCAAAACGTCAAATATATAGCGTATAATCAAAACCAAAATAGCCGATGCAAAACATTACTTTTTCATGTGACCGATGCCTACCCAGTTTCTCTTACTGTAAAATAAAACCAATATTCGTGATGCGACTTGTGGTCTCGCGTTTCCACGTATTAAAAAGTTTTTCCTAATACTTGTTGGGTTGTTCGTTATTGTTTGGGAGCGATTTGTCAACGCTAAGCGCCGTCTCATTCTAGTAAGGTAGGAGAGCTTTTCATTTAGATTTTTCTTTTAATAAATATGAGATGTGGTCAAAAAAAAAGGTGAATTTTAATTTTTCCCAAAAAATATTTATATTTTCATAAGTTTCTATTTTATCTCCTTCAAAGTAGTCCCCCTCAATTATTATACACTTGTGGCAGCGTTTTTTCTAATCCTGGAAGCACTTCTGATATGCACTTTTTGGTATGTCCTTGAGCTCTCTCAGCGATTCGGTTTTTATGTCCTCAAACGCCATCCTTTCATGAGTTTCTTTGATCTTGGGAACAGGAAAAAGTCGCAGAGGGCCAAACCTGGTAAATACCGTCGCTAAGGCATGATAATGGTTTTGTTGTTTTTGACCAAATAAATCTCACAAGCAAATATGAGTGAGCAGGTACATTATCATGATGCAAAAGCCATGAATTTTTTGTTCCACAATTCCGGGCGTTTTTTTTCATATTGCTTCACGCAAACGGCGCATAACTTCAAGGTAATACTCCTTATTTACCGTAAGACCTTGTGGTAGGAACTCCTGATGCACTACGCCATGGTAATCGAAAAAACAGTGAGCAAAACCTTGACATTTGATCGAACTTGGCGCGATTTTTTTTGATCTTGGCTCTTCTGAACTCTTCCATTGGGACGATTAGGCTTTGATTTCGATGTCATAACCATATACATACCTATGATTCGTCACCAGTTATGACCCTTTTAAGCAAATCTGGATCATCGTTGACGTCATTCAACAATTCCTGAGCGATGCTCATGCGACGTTGTTTTTGGTCAAAATTCAGCAGTTTTGGAACGACTTTCGCTGCCACACTCTTCATGGCCAAAAAGATTGCATGGCATGAGCCAACCGATATGCCGACATCCTCAGCAACTTCTCTAATTGTGATTGGATGAATCTCCATAACAATTTTCTTCACTTTCTCAACATTTTCATCGGTTGTTGATGTGCTGGGGCACCCAGAGCGAGCGTCGTCATTCACATCTTCTCGACCTTCTGTGAAAAGCTTGTACCACTTGTAAACATTTTTTTTTTGACTCAGAGTACTCTCACCGTATGCCGCTGTCAACATTTCAAGTGTTTTTGAGCACTTAATTCCAGTTTTTACACAATATTTGATGCAACCTCTTTGATCCATTTTTTTTTTCGATAGCAAAAAATCGCCGAACACGCAAAACACTTGTCTTATTTATGCCTCTTACAAACAAACTAAACATTATATAGGTATATGGATAAAACCGTCAACATATCTTCGAGACGAGTGTACAAACATAAAAAAAATTACAATCGAAAGTCGAATGTACGTAGCCCGCGAAATTTAAAAATTCACTATATTTTTTGAACACACCTCGTACAATAAAATAGAAACGAATACAACCAACAAAGACGTAAACCAATTTGGGTAGCAGACAGTAAACAGAATTCTGTTAAATCAATTTAAATAAGAGTAGATGGAAATAGGCTCGATTTTAGAGAAGTCGAACACAGCGCGTAAGTAAAATCTATGTATGAGGGTGTCCCGAAACTAGCCGACCTGACGTATAGATGGTGCCAGTAGTTTGAAAAAAATATATTTTGGTGAAAAGTGGTAACCTTATAAAACATACGTTTTAACTTTCAAGGCGCCTCTTTGTTCAGTATTTTTAGTTGGGTAATTAAAAGTAAACGATCTTAGTGATTTTGTAAACATGGAAAAAATTGGTCACCGTTATGTAATCCAATATCTCCATTTGAGAGGTCTCAGTCCAACCAATATCAAAGCCTACCTAGGTTCTACTCTGGGGGAGTCTGCTGTTTCGTTGACGACTATAAAATATTGAGTAACAGAGTTTAAACGAGGCCGTACGAGCTTCCAAGACAAACACCGTAGTGGTCGACCAGTTGACGTGTCCACGTCAGACACGGTTAAGAAAATCCGTAAAATAGAATGAAGGTGAGCTAGTTGAAATGATAGGCATTTCAAAAAGTATTGTACATCGTATGTTAACTAAAAATGTTAAGACGAGAAAGCTTTGCGCAAGGTGGCTGCCCTTATCTATTATGGAGCAGAAGTTTGCTATTATGAAATGAATAAGATGATGTTGCTTCGACTAACAAAATACCAAATATATCAGGTCTAGTACCTGACACTGTCAAAACTTGGTTCAACGTATTGTAAAAGAAAATCTGAAGACCGATGAGCTTGAAAATATTTTGTATGAGCAACGCAATTATAGAAGTATTAACACCGTTCAATTATCGGTTTCTTGGAGTAGTCGACTGTAGGAAAACCAAAGTATAAAGAAATTCAAAATGTGATTTTTTGGTTCTTTATTCGGTTCAAGATGGATTTTCTATCTATCTATTATTGTTAATAGACTTTATTATTCAAAAACTAGCGAAATTGATTATACACAGAACTGGCTGAATAGCTGCTACGAGGTGTGATAAAAAAATGGTTTTTTTCAAATTTTGTGAGTTACGTATGTTCGATTTTCGCTTTTTTTTCTGTTATGTTGGTACACATGTCTGTTATATATGTTGATAATATCAGCCATTTTGGATTGTCAGTTTGTTTTTGACAGATAAAAAGGTTAGTCGTGTTTTGGTGTGCTCTTTTTTATTATTCGAAAAAATAGATCAAAGAAACTGTGTCAAGTTTTGTGTAAAAAATGAAATTAAATGTGCAAGGACATTTGAAATATTGACTGTGGCGTTTGGCGAGTCTAATATGAGCAGAACAAAAGTTCAATTGTGGTATAACCGGTTTAGGGAAGGGCGAGAAGATGTCAATGACGATGCTCGTCCTGGACCGAAAAAAGCACGTCAAGTTCGGTCAAATGTGAAGGTTTTGTTCACTGTTTTCCTCGATTGCAATTCGTCAGAAACGCACAGAATTGTGGAAAAAAACAATCATGGATTTTGCACAATGATAACGCACCAGCTCACATATCGATGCTTGTGCGTGAGTTTTCGGCCAAAAACAAAACTACAATCATGCCTCAACCACCGTATTCAGCGGACTTGGCCCCCGTTGACTTTTTCCTCTTCCCAAAACTGAAGACACCGATGAAAGGAAATCGTTTTGCTACGGTTGTGGAGATAAATGAAAAATCGAAGCAGGAGCTGTTGGCGATACCAAAAAGCGCGTTTTAGAAGTGTTTCGAGGATTAGAAGAAACGCTGGCACCAGTGTATTATATCAGGGGGGGATTACTTTGATGAGTAAATAAATATTTTGTGAAAAAAATTGAAAATAAATGTTATTTTTTGATCACACTCGTATATTGTCAAAATCGTTATTTGGAAAAATACTATTTTTTATCTACAATAAATTCAAAAACGAACGTAATATACAGGGTGGCGCCATAGAACGTGCATATTTAAAAAATAGATTAAAAAATAAATACAAAAGGTATGGTTAAAATAAATCTAAGGAATTGTAGAGTAATAATGGAGTTTATTTTTTAAAAATAACATCATCTAAATGGTGACCCTCTCTACGACGGCACTCCTCTAACCGCAAACGAAAATTATTGAAAACTTTCTTCAGTAATACTGGTGTAATGGCTGCCATTTCACCACGGATGTTCTCCTTGAGCTGAACGATGTTTCTTGGATTATTACTGTAGACTTTGTGTTTGGGGTATCCCCACAAAAAAAAAAGTCAAGGGGCGTCAAGTCTGGACTACGTGGGGGCCATGGGATATCACCTCTTTTCGAAAGCAGTCTGCCAGGGAAAATCTGCTTTACCATCGCCATGGAGTCATTTGATGTGTGACAGGTAGCTCCATCTTGTTGGAACCAAGTTCTGGAATTCACTATTCTTGAACTTTCAATTTCTGGAGCCAAAAATCCGTCCAACATCTCAACATAGCGTTCCGTATTAACCGTGACGTTTTGGCCCCGCGCATTTTCGAAGAAAAAAGGAACAATTATTCCTCTGCCAGAGATTGCTGCCCATACTGTCACTTTAGTACTATGCAATGGTTTCTGGTGTTTGATTTTGGGATTTTCACTGTTCCAGTAACGGCAATTTTGACGGTTTACGAACCCATTCATAAGGAAATGAGCCTCGTCAGAGAAAAGGATATTGTCAAAATTGGAAAATCGATTAAGCATTTCATTAGCAAATGCGAGCCTTGCTATGAAGTCAGATTCTTTCAATTCTTGTGTTAATTGCAGCTTATATGGATGCAGTTTAAGATCCAATGTTAAAATTCGTTGCAAACTTCGTCGCGATAATTGTAAGACAGACGATCTCTTGCGAGTCGACATTTGTGGATTTCCTCGTACTGACTCCATAACTATCTCAACATTGTCTTCGGTCCTAGATGTTCTTGGGCGACCATTGGCTTATGGTTTAAATGTTGAACCGATCTCTTCAAAACGCTTTACCCATATTTTAATAAAATTAGCATTTGGAGCTTCACCAATTCGCCGTAGTTCATATTCAGCACAATATAGTCGCCTAGTAGCAATATATGAACGAGAGTTCTCGTAAAATGCGCGCACGCAAAATGCGCGACGCTTCCCGTCGAAGTGATTCACAGCGACTAAAACTCCATGAGCCCGCCAACCCAACGATGTAGGCGCCCCCCCGCCCGCGCCTTTTCTACCCCGCAAAAAAAGATGATGCAATATGCACGTTCTATTGCGCCACCTTGTATAATAATAGGCAGAATTTTGATATCGTACTCAGGCGAAAAATGTAAACAATAACAATAAAAGTCGTACTCTTGTCTATATCAAAATGTAAAAAAAAAACTTATTTTGAAATTAGGTTTATAACTTGCAAATTGTACCTAAAGGTTGGAGTAGTGAGTTGGCGTAAATATGCGCTTAAATAAGGACAGCAATTAAAACTAAAAAAAAAACTTGACTTTGCCTTAACTTCACCTAAGTTATTTTTCCACAGATATAATTATTCGCCAAATATAATCTAATCAATTTTGTATCAAAACTTGATTAATTTTTATGCGACCAATTAAAATTTAATCAAAAAATCTTCTCCCAAAGAACTTGTCTTTTAACGCTTATGACAATTTGGCTTTATGCGTGCAATATTATAAACATACGAGTATTCCCTTAGATGTCGTCAAAGTTGAGAAAGCTTTAATTTTTTACCATGTTATAGCCTATGATTTTCTCTTTCTCTAGTAAATAAAATTAACCAATTTTTATTCAGTCTGTGTGATTCATTAGGAAATTTTGTTTTTCTTGATTTTTGTTTTATAATAATAATTATCATATTAATAATAAATTTTTAATTGCATCAATGACAGGTAACGTTTATTATGAAGTTGATGCACGTTGACTTGTCATTATCTTTCCTATGGGTATTTCATACACAGAGACAGTCTTCCCGCCCTGCCAACTCAAGCTAAGAAGCAACATACAAAGTAAGGGATGTGACTAAACTAGAGGGAGTGGTGATGATAACCATCATCGTAATAATAATGTTGACGACTTTACCGACATATTAATGAAGACGACCCGAAATTGGAAGCACAAACATACATTAGGCGCAACATTCAGCCCCAGCTAAAAAGTATTCCGGGGAGCATTCCCTGGCAGAGAAGAGGGCAAACAACATTCCAAGACATTTTGATGACAACAAAAATGCTTTAATATGGCTTCCTAAGTGTAGGTAGTTGCGTTTTTGTTTTTTGTGAAATGAAAATTTCTCATACTTAATACGATATCAATCTCGTTTTCACCTCACTCCGAGGTTTATCATCCTTTATAATATGATTTTGCATGAAAAATGGTTGTTGCCGGTAGAATAAACCACATCCTCGCATACTACAGACACTCTTTCAAGAATAAAACAGGTAATGTGTGCTATGGTGGGAGTCCTAGTGATACAAATGTCTTGCTCCTTAAGGTTTTATGTATGTACTCGTACATGTCTGAGTGCGTAGCAAGCTAATTTAGTTTCTGATATATTGTTCTTCTTGTACCTTGAAAACTTTCTTATGTCATTATGTGAAAGTATTTTCCCGAAAATTGTTATGTTAGGCCGTTGCTGCTGTTGGCCGCACATAAGAAAAACAAAATTGTCGCTCGTAATTTCGGTACAAAATCATAAATATGACATAATAAAAATTTCATAAGCCTCTTGTAGCATATTAAAATCACATAAATTTTAATATAACGTCTACTGGAGAAGATGAAAAAAAAATGAAAATATATATATATTTTGTTATATTGGAAATAACAAAACAAGTGGTGGAGTTCAGTGGTGCTACAGCATGCTAGCCTTGTATTATGCCGGCAAGCATTACAGACTTTTAGTGATGGAAAGTTATTGCATTTGGTTGTCAATAAATATAGATTAGTGTGACACTCAACTAGATATTACATTCGAAATATTTAAAATATGTTATTAATAGCAGTTGCGCCATTATGATTGAATTGCCTTGAAAAAGTGTGCCGTCCTTATTGATAAGCCATATCTTTAGTTACTATTTTAAACCCCGCGTCTAGTCTATCAATTCTAAGTTTCGATCGATGATGTACTGAGCTGTTTGTAACAATTTGCGGGGCAATTCATATTGTCATGTTGAAGAATGATCCTGCGGAATTGAAAATTTTTTGTAATTATTCCAAAATCTTGTAGAAAGCAAATCATGTGCCACTAAATTATGTACACACAATTTCTTACGTATGCCGTCGCACAAATGTTTAAAGATATTTACATTTTGCGCAAAATATCTATGCAATAGAGCTGATAATACAAAGTGTTCATGGGGTCTTCTAAAATATGAATAATATACGATTTTGACACATACGAGTATGTCACAAACATGGAGCATCTGACGTGGCTGGCATTTCAACAATTGTAATGGTTATGCTTATTAACATGTCCGGCCATCAACCACAATAATTTTTTGGTAAAAATATGTATCCTCTTCATGTTTCTTAAGGTCCACTTACCGAAAATTCGACACTGCGGCAAGTTGCCAGACTCCAGTTCTTGAATATTGCTCACAGACAATGCAATATACTTCCATACTTATATAAAGGGTGTCTCACCAAGAACGAAGATTTAAATTTTAAATAAAATACAGATATTTAAAAAAAAAATCGTGAAACTTTATTATGTCGTAAAGTAGACAGAATGAGGTTATGTATGGAACAACACATCGGACAGATGGCCGCCGCGGCTTTGCTGGCACACACGCGATCTTTTAGTGAAATTTTCAAAGACCGTTTTGCATAAATGCTGCTGCATTTCATTAATGCAGCGTCCAATTTCCTCTTTTAAGACTTGAGTCGTCGTCGGCTTATTCGCGTAAACCATCGACTTCAAAAAACCCCAAAGAAAAAAGTCTAATGGTGTTAAATCGCACGATCTAGGCGGCCAATTTCTATACAAAGGCTATGACTTATAATTTACTTAGACTGAATTCTAAGTGGCAGCGACAATTTCTTGCTACCGGACCCAAGGAAGAGATTTTGATCAAATGGAATTTGATATTGCTATGAAGTTGCTTTTAAAAACAAAACTTTATTTCAAGGGCCACAATAAATTTTAATGTTTTAAAAATTGCACAAATTAATGAAATTTTGGACTAGATTTTTTTTCGTGAATATGGCGATTTATCCCAAAAGTTGCTGATTTCTTATCTTATTTATAAACTTTTTAGAAACTATGCTAACTATATTAAATCGATTTAGTGTTCGATTTTGATATCGTCGCTTCGCATATAGATTGCTTTGCTGGTCTTCAATATTCTATGTGCTACAAACATCCAGTCGATTGTCTTCCTTGGTTTGTTTAAATTTTCATCAATTTATTACTTAAATATCAATATTTTTTGCACTTTGCTTCCTCCGCGCCGGATATTGTGCATTTTTGTGATAGTCTACGTCGCTGCAGTGTTTGGAGCGCACTTCGCACTATTCGTTCCTTCCTTTCGCTCAGTAATAATAATGACATTAATATCTGTTGGTACGTGCTGTTTCCAAATGCCTTGACGTCATCCGATCGACGTTAACTGCAATGATACCATCATCCTTTTGTGTCCTTTCGTTTTTCTTTTGGACAGCTGTGTAGCTGTGTGTACACCAGTAATCATATTTCAGTCGAATGTAAATAAGTTTCAATATAAGGAACTAAAAATAAAAGCTTGATGGGATATGAGCCACTATCGTTACTATGAATTTTGGAGAATGCAACATTTTCGTGCTCCTGCTATGGTGACGCAGCAACAATGTCATAGAGAATAATTCCGTTGGATTTCGGAGGTATCGAAATTAATTACTATACAGTAATCCGTTGACAGCGGCAGCAAACAAACTGTGTAAGTTTATAAGATGTCATAGTGTTGAATTACTTATTATATCGACGAGAGAAGATGCTAATAATTAGGATACAATAATAAGGATTATGACTTTGTATAGTTAGTTGTAAGATGTTTTTTGTATATGTGTGGAAGTGATTGGGGAAAAAATGAAATGAAATGAAATGGAAAAAAATGTTACATTGTTGTACAAAGTCATGTCTTGATTGTCGTAAGTAAGCGGCAGGAAGCTTGAGATGTAGCTAGCTGAGGCTGTAGCTGTAGCTGAGGATCAATAGATCTGCGCTTAATATCATTTGTAGGTAATGCATGGATTGAATACCATGACCTCCAGCTAATATGAGCAATTAAACCTTTTGATAATGGTTGGTTGGACTTGCCTCCCGCTTTCAATTGTATATGATTACTATAAATTCAGGTGAAAAAAAATAAAAAGTAATTCACTTAAAATTTATGACATTTGCAAAAGTTGTAAATATCAAGAGTTTGAAATACATATGTATTCAATAGTTTCGATTTCTCGCTAATGAAGGTATCTCTCCGTCTACAGCCATTGAGCGATATTTTTCATAAATGTAAGACCAGCATCCGCACTGATGCGTGTCCTGGAAAGAATATGCCATTTATTTTAGCTATTGTAGGTCTTTTGTGGTATCACATTTAGAAAAGTAAAATCTATTATTTTTGCATGACATTGAAGGTTTTATTCGCCATAATTAGAATGATCCGATTTAGATGAAATATGTAACGCTTTGTTCGATATCTTGTTGCCATTTTGAAGGTAACTGAATTATGCCTCGCTCACAGAAACCCTTATCCACACCACTCAATTATCAAACATTTTTCTTAAGGCGAATTTTTCACCAGCAAAATCATTCACCATAGACAAGAATAGTCTATAATTAGTTGGTGCCTGGTCCGGACTGTAAGGTGGATGCATAAGAACTTCCTCGCTGTGTGTGGCCTGGCGTTGTCCTGATGGAACACAATTCATTTTATATTGGCTAAAGCCGGCTTCTTCTGGGAGGTTATTTCCTTCAGATGGACCAATTTTTGACACTGCAGGTTCGAAATACGAATTTGACCCTAGGTGAGCAGCTCAACCTCATTAAACATATAGCAAAACTTTCCCGTCAATCCACAGTTTGTCCACAGTTTACGCCGGGTCACCGCTTTTCCACCACTACCGTTTTCACTTATCATCACCAGTCGTCATCCTATTTAGATAACAGTCGATTTGCAAATAGCACTTCAGTCCAAGAGGATTTTTGCGTTAGCTTATAAGGTATCCAGGCATTGAGCTTCTTTTTGTATCCAGCCTTGTTCAAACAGTTCTAAACGGGGTTTTATACTACATTTAACTTGGGGGTAATCAAAACTGTGGTTACATGATGGTGGACTTGACGATTTACATTATTTTATAGACATTTTCAATAATTGGAGCTTCAGAGCAGGAGTTTTTTTTTTAACTATATTTAGCTTGTGGGCAATCAAAACCGTGCTTACATGACGTTAGACTTAACGATTTCATTATTATTTTCGATAATTGGTCCTCTAGAGCGTAGTGCATTTTCGGCATCAGAATTGCAGCGATGGAATCGGCGAAAGTAAAATTGCACGGGCTCAAATAGTCATCTATCGTACGTTTTCACCTTTATCGACAAACTGTAAAATATGACGTATTTTCTGTTTGACGTGCGCTCAAACATCACTGTGTTAAGTAATCACAAAATTGTCTGAACATATTTTGAATATTTGAATACGAAATCTTATCTTTCCAACGCCATCTGGCGCAACTCGATCGCACTTACACAACTTACTAAAGCCATCTATTGAAAAGAAAATTAATTTCTTTTTTTTTATTACAACTACTATAAATTTGGCTTGCATTTTTGCCAACAAAGAAGAGAAACTGTAAGGTATGACGGATTTTCTTTATGCTGGTGTTCACATTTGATGCCCACTCAAACAAAAATGAGTTAAGCGATCACAAAACTGTCTTAGTAGTGTTTTGAGTACGAAATCTTATTCTTTATAATGTCATTTGCAATTTGCAATTATACAATTCGAGATACGGATTACTAAAATCAATTATTCTATCTCTAAAATTAGACACAACATTAAGTATTTCAAAGTTAGTTTTAAACTTAATTTTAAATATTTCGTGGGCCAATATCTCGATAATTATTGCCGCTGAGAGAAACGAAAAGATGTATTTTTTTTGGACGTTCATTTTAAATAATTTTTTTTACATTTCTACGGTAAATAACTCGCAACAGATTTCTGAAATCAGAAACTGCTCATTAGGCCCTATACGAAAAATATACAATATTCAAATATTCAATGCAAAAGGTTGTATTTTGTCGTACTGTATAATTCAATAGATTTGATGTGAAGTTCTTAATGAGTAAGATAATGAATAGTACACGGTGCTTGCCCAAATCCTTTATATTTGGATATTCAGACATCCACTATAAATTTTTTATATTTAAACATGTTTTTTACACATTTGTTATTTCAATTGCTGTGTCATTCCGTTTACATTTCATTTATTGTTTTGTCAATATTCTTTCCCAACCAATTTGTCTAGAATTTGGCCCAAGAGATTGAGATGAACTATTCTATCAAATTTTTAAATAGCATAAACAACTGTTAGACCCTTCCAGTAGTCGGGCCTTCAATATTCCGATCATTCAGATTACTAATGTACTCTTCTTCCATTAATGTGGAAGGACTTTGAAAATAATTTTGGAAATGCATAATATTCGTTCTACAGGGTGATTTTTTAAGATTTCGGTTTTTCAGGTTGGCAGCACTGATTGGTAATGGCGTCCAAACGTCATCTGTCAAAGTGAAAAGTGTACAGTATACTCTGCCATTTCATCATGGAATGACGAATGACCTGCCACAACGTCTAATTTTTGGTGAATGGGCCTTACAAAAGCTCAATGAAAATCAGCTATTTTATCGAAAAATTATGTTCAGCGATGAGGCTCATTTCTTGCTGAACGGATATGTAAACAAGCAAAACTGTCGCATGTGGAGTGATGAACAGCCAGATGCCTACAGTCTGGTGTGGTTTATGGGCTGGTGGCATCATCGGCCCATTTTTCTTCAAAGACGACCGTGGAAGCAACCTTACCGTCAACGGCGAACGATATCGAGCCAAGATATGCGATTTTTTTTTGCCCCAATTGGCTGAGTTGAACTTGGTTGACATGTGGTTTCATCAGGATGATGCAACATACCACACTGCTCGTGAAACAATGGATATGTTGAAGGACGAATTTGGTGAGCAACTTAACTCTCGATTTGACCCTGTGATTTGGCCCCCCAAATCTTGCGATTTAACGCCTCTTGATTATTTTTTGTGGGGCTATGTCAAGTCGTTAGTCTATGTGGCGAACACTATTGAAGCCTTACAGGATGACATAACACTTGTTATTCGTGGAATACAGACCGAAATGCTCGAAAAAGTGACGAAAAATTGAACCCTTCGAATGGGCATTTTGAGACGAAGCCGCGGACAACATTTACATGAAATTATCTTAAAAAAATTAAATGACAAAGACCAATTTATCAATTCCAATAAAAAATTTTAATATATGATGCAAATTTGAGTGTTTTATTCGATTTTTTTACATCCTCATTGATAGTACAAAATATACTCGTAGTTCGAAATTGAGAATTAATTTTTAATAATTAGGTTTTGTTAGATTTAATGTCATCTTAATTGCTGCGCGGCAAATGTTGTCTTTTGTTTTGCTAATAAATTTACTACAGCATCTTTTCCTTTCAGTAAAAAGGATGTTTTGTGCTTGTGCATATTAAATAAAATAACACATTTTAAAGTTAAATTCGAAAAACAACAGCAGATATAAATCAGATTTTATGAATAAGAAACCCCAAATATTTTAACAATAATTTGTTGAATCCTTTCTTCCTTCCGCAAACCCATAAAAATAAAGCAAATCAACAACAACTTGAAGTCAGCATCCGACAAAAAAATGCTTAAAGGTAATTTCATTGTCTTGCAAGAGTTTGAAATGGAAACAGAGCTCTCTAGCTTCATTGATATAGTATATACAGGGTGGCGCAATAGAACGTGCATATTTAAAAAATAGATTAAAAAATAAATACAAAAGGTATGGTTTAAATAAATCTAAGGCATTGCAGAGTAATAAATGGAGTTTATTTTTTAAAAATAACATCATCTTGGTGATCCTCTCTACGACGGCATTCCTCTAACCGCAAACGAAAATTATTGAAAACTTTCTTCAGTAATACTGGTGTAATGGCTGCCATTTCACCACGGATATTCTCCTGTGTTTGAGGTATCCCCACAAAACAAAGTCAAGAGGCGTCAAGTCTGGACTACGTGGGGGCCATGGGATATCACCTCTTTTCGAAATCAGTCTGCCAGGGAACATCTGCTTCACCACCGCCATGAAGTCATTTGATGTGTGACAGGTAGCTCCATCTTGTTGGAACCAAGTTCTGGAATTCACTATTCTTGAATTTTCAATTTCTGGAGCCAAAAATCCGTTGAACATCTCAACATAGCATTCCGTATTAACCGTGACGTTTTGGCCCCGCGCATTTTCGAAGAAAAAAGGACCAATTATTCCTCTGCCAGAGATTGCTGCCCATACTGTCACTTTAGGACTATGCAATGGTTTCTGGTGTTTGATTTTGGGATTTTCACTGTTCAGTAACGACAATTTTGACGGTTTACGAACCCATTCGTAAGGAAATGAGCCTCGTCAGAGAAAAGGATATTGTCAAAATTGGAAAATCGATTAAGCATTTCATTAGCAAATGCGAGCCTTGCTATGAAGTCAGACTCTTTCAATTCTTGTGTTAATAGCAGCTTATATGGATGCAGTTTAAGATCTAATGTTAAAATTCGTTGCAAACTTCGTCGCGATTATTGTAAGACAGACGATCTCTTGCGAGTCGACATTTGTGGATTTCCTCGTACTGACTCCATAACTCTCTCAATATTGTCTTCGGTCCTAGATGTTCTTGGGCGACCATTTGCTTGTAGTTTAAATGTTGAACCGGTCTCTTCAAAACGCTTTACCCATATTTTAATTAAATTAACACTCGGAGCTTCACTAATTCGCCGTAGTCCATATTCAGCACAATATAGTCGCCTAGTAGCAATATATGAACGAGAGTTGTCGTAAAATGCGCGCACGCAAAATACGCGACACTTCCCGTCGAAGTGATTCATAGCGACTAAAACTCTATGAGCCTGCCAACCCAACGATGTAGGCGCCCCCCGCCCGCGCCTTTTCTACCCCGCAAAAAAAGATGATGCAATATGCACGTTCTATTGCGCCACCCTGTATTATTTCAATGTGATTGTAAACGAAATATGAATACCAACCAGGCTAGTAGATGTAGTCACATAAAACTTCTTTAACACACACATACAAGCACATACACACACAAGCAATGTCTATGTTTATATATGGATTTATAACAGTGTACAGATATTCGTCTAACAGAATTTGTAACAAAATATCTTCTATAGACAAAACAGACAAAATGATAGTACAAAATATAATAAATTGTATTACAAATAAGTAGTTTCCGTTTGTGCGATTGTTTATTAGGTTACTCGAATCGGGGCAGAATGAGAGAGGTGCGGTAGGTAAGGCGATGTATTGATGTAAGAAAAATTTGTTACTAAAAGATTGAGTATTTGGATATTTCTTTTTTTTCAAAAATTTGCCTGTTAAATACCTGAATGTTTGAACATTTGTGTAATTACTTACTTAGATGACAACTAGAATAGACGTTTAGAGCATTAAAAAGTAATCCATTACACTAGCCAACAAGGTTTTGGACTGGAGCAACCAAATATTTTTCCTATCGTAATTTGGTGGACTGAGTTCGAAACTGTAATTGTTTTTTCTCGATTACGTAAGGTTTTCGAGATACAAACAAAATGTTTTTATTCGTTTTTTACATAATAAATCATTAGTTTATTTAAAAATCAATGAATTTTCAAAAGTGAATGGCATTATTTGAACGTCGTTTGAATTTTGTTGGTTCGGTTACACGTATTAGAGCCCAACAATAGTCTCCCAGTATGCTTTTGTCCCAAAATCCTTGATAATTTCTTTCAATTTTCATTAGATTTTGGTGAGCTGACTCCCCTTGTTCGTCGCCTACCGCTCCTAGGTTTTGTGGAAAAAATCTAAATGCGAATGAAGAAAATGCATTTTGAGCAACATTCGTGCACCTAATTCGTGATAATTTTTCAATAATTCAGCAAAAATTTGTCTGTAGTTTTCACTCTTATTGCTTCAAAAAAAAAAAAAAAAAAAAAACTGTTCACGATGCTCTTGAAAGATTTCCAGACAGCATATTCTTTCTCCAACAAACATTGTTAAAAACTCGCATCATTCAATAGTTTCCTGATCTGAGAACCAACAGATATGCCTTCTTTGATTTTAGCTTATGAAATTTTAGGAAAAACCGCTAACAAATATTGAAATGCTGCACCATCCTTGTTCAGACCCTTGACAAAGTTCTTAAAATGGCCCAATTTTATGTGCAGCGGCAGAAGAAGAACGTCATTTGGACGAATTAATGGTTTATTTGAAATGTTGTTTTACTGGCAAATATTCAGTTCTTTTTGGCCCCTCTATTCTGACATAATGATGACACGTTGCACGACTATCTTACAGACAAAGGAAACAACAATATTTTGTGAAACCTTCTTGCACACCAGTCAACAAACCAATTGCCTGAAACAGATTAATTTTCAGTTATTTACGATGGTCTATGCTGTATATACAAAGAAATTCAAATCACACACCTTAAGGCCACCACAGATCTTCCATTTATTGTCGTTATATATGAGTCATGTCAAAATTTGAGTCATTAATTCGTAATTTTCCTTTGTATTAACGGCATGGCCAGTTGGTATGGATGGGTTTTCATAGCCATTATGCAAAAGAAGGGCCTTTAAACTCTACTTAGAGTCATCAATAGATAATCTCCATTCAGTTTTGTTATATGGCTGGTTAATTTTTTTAAATAAACCATCAACGTCAGTACGGTATAGAACAGAGTGTTTCTTTTCAAAATGTGCAGCCAATTCCAAGCTTCTATCTCTATAGATTATTACTTTTGTCCCAACTGTAAGATATTTCCCCTTCTGATTCTTGCTTCTGCGTCTTGCTTTGTTAAATGTAAATCCCGAATTAGATCATTCAGCTCAGCTTGAGTCACTGAATGGCGTCTATCATCAGCCTGATACAATCAACCACTGCTGGTGAAAGATGTTTCGCACTCACTGCTCGTAGCACTGGGAATGACTGGTAATGGATCATTTGCTGGACGTTGAACTGGTTTGGAAACCGATGGAACATTCGCGTAAGTAATATTTTTTCGATTTTTCATATTGAATCCAACAACTTTTGTTAAACAGAAATAACAATCGGTTTGGTGGTTACTTGGCTCTGTCCAAAGTACTGGAATTGAAAAATCGAAATAGATCTTCTTGCCATTTGATCACTTGTATGAAACAGTTCTGTAGGTCTATTGCAAAACATTGTCGGTGTCCGCAGATTGTTCAAGTTTCTCACAATAATGTAATATCTGAGAATAATGTGGATATACATGTTTTATTGATTCTGATATTGAATATCCTTTTTTTTCAACCAAATATTCACCACACACAAAGCAATAATTGCTTGAATCAGTAATATACGATCTCCCTGATATGTTTAAACGCTACTGTTATAAAAATTTAGAATGAATGTACGATTCTGTCAAATTAATATATGTGAAATTGTAGTGTCACTGACATTGACTGTTTTACGGTATTGCCAGCATGCAAAAAAAAAAATGAACAAGACGTGATAGACCTACTTTTATGCCATATTCGAATTCAGTCCACCCATATTAGTTAAAAACGTGCCCCGTTTCTGCAGTCAATTTTATTTTTCCCAAATTTGTAGACTAGTGTTATTTTTCCAATAGTTGGCTCTAATAGTTGATGTCTCGGGTTGTGTAGCGCAATCCATATGGTATAAGAAAAATAAGATTACGTACTAAAATATTATAGAAGTTCATACAGTTTTGTAATTGCTAATTCAGTATTGCTTGAGAGCGCGTCAGAAATGGATACCAACAAAGAGAGAGAAAATACAGAGTGTTTTATGGTTTTTTTTTTATCGATAAATACGAAAACGCAAATTATGAGTAACTTTGATTTTGTCGTTTCCATTCTGGCAATTTTGAAGTCACAGATGCATCAAGAAATCGTCAAGTTTCGATCGTCATTGAAAGCATTGTTTCGATTGTCTAGAATCTAAAAATTGTAGAAAAAACCCCTTTGGAGTCATTTGAATAGGGCTGGACAGAAAAAGAAGCTCGTTGTATGGGTGCTACACGAGTTGATGCAAAAGGAAAAAGTTATGCACCGAATTTCCATCTGCAAATCGCTACTGTAGGGCAATAAAATTGATCAGTTTTTGAAGCTTATTCTGGCTGGTAAGGGAGTCTAAAAATAAAATGCGTGTTAACTCACTGAAATTAAGAAACTCTCCCACGTCTCATGCATGGGATGCCAGAGAATTTGTTTTTTTTTTTTTTTTTGTTTATTTATGATGGTTGGTGATTAAAAGTGAGTCATTTATGACAAGGCCCAGCGAAAATGTCGTAATTGAATGGCGGTGGCCAATTCAAAATTGAGAGTTAGGAAGGTTCTACTATGAACTACTACCGTACGGCTACTTCCGTACGGCCAAGCTCAATTCGGATCTGTACTGTCAGTAATGGACAATGGATCATGTGAAAGAAGCAATCGAAAGTAAGCAATTAGCTTTGACCAATAGGAGAAGAATTGTGTTCCATCAGGACAAAGCCTGGCCACATACATCGATCGCTGGGGAGGCACTTATGCAACCACCTTATAGTCTTATATAGTATAATCCAAGAGATTATCCTGTCTATGGTGAATAATTTTGCTGGTTAAAAGATCTATTCAAGAGAAGTTTCTGTGAAAATTACTGTCCAAGGTTTTTTTTTGCCAACAGAGGCTAAGGTTTCTGCCAGAAAGGCATACCTTCAAATGGCAACAACTTGCCGAACAAAATAGTGCATATTTGGTCTAAATCGGATCATTCTATGCTAAATGTAGCCTGTTATGTCAAGCGAAAATAATAACACCATATATTATGTAGCAAATAATCCCAAGTGCTTTGGTCTTATACTTTCCTTCCATAATTCATAGCACTAAGTATTGGCATTGAGTCAAAAGCCTTATCCTTCCAATGAACGGAGTTCATTTTGTGATTTGACGTTTGACTCCATCCGCACAAAATGACCCAAACAACGTAATCTCCGTATATATAAATGAGCTACAATATGTTTATGTCGGTATACAGGTGTTATACTGCCTATAAGCACTATCGAAACCGATATCCTTTTTTTTTAATTATGATGGGTGCATAATCATTCTTCTCTCACAGACTCTCAAGGTGATTTATCTATTCAGATTTTCGCTCCAAACAGTATAGCAGCTGGTATGGTTGTATTTTTATTAGTCGAAAGAAGGCGTTGTCATTAAATCACTTGCTAAACCTATAATAATATATATTTACTAGCAATGCTCTTCTCGAAATACCCAGGCAAACATCACTAGTTTTATTCATGGCGAAGCTGAGTTAGAAGATTTTGTTCAGCACTTCAAAGTAATATTTGCCAAAGTTTACGCAGCGTTTCAAACCAGTAGACTCTGCGTTAGTCGAAACATCTAACTTTGTTTTGTCTTTGGTTGCCGTTAGGCCTACATTTGTAGGTTCCTTCTCTTTGCGTGAAAAGACTGCAGTAATTTTCCGTAGATTCTTTACAATAGTGGCACCGTCATTAATGTATGCAATTAAAGGCGGTACCTGTGGAGATAATTAATTGCTGCATTTCTTATAAGCACCTCCAACAGTTTGTTTGCGAGATCGCGCTATGTGCGTTCGCCACGCTTGAATTCTTGATTGGTGCAAATTTGATCACTAGGATTTCTGCCAATCTTCACAGGAAACATCCTACAAAAACACGATGAATTTGGAGGAATCCCAAACTCTTCTATAACTTCATACGGTTTTTGCTTTGTCGAGCTGTCAACGGCAGCTTTACAATCGACAAAAAGGTCATATTTGTCAATACGTTTTTCTTAGGTATGTCCAGGATTTACCGCAAAATGAATATTTGATCAATTATACAGAATAAGCTGGACTATATACGAGTATATCACACTGGCCGTAAACTTATAAGAGACAGACACCACAATTTTGTTTTTAATCATCATGTGTCTAAATACATTAATATTTTAATACAGAAATTGGTGTACGGCCCTTAACATACCCACCTCTAATGTGAGTGTCTTCGCACGCTTCTCCTTCTAATTTATCATGTACAATTGTTGTTGTAATATCTATTACAGTACATAAATCAAATTTGGCTTATTTTGACCAAATAGCCTTTGTGGATTCTTTACTGTCTTAGATTTGAGTTAAGTTGCTGCTGCAGTTGCTTCGAGCTTCAGGTTTAGCGATATACAGGACTAGTAGAGAGAATGCAATTGCAGCTGTGGTATCATTTCCACAATTATTTGCTGCCTTTTCGTGTGGAAGATTTGATAGAAAGGATGATGCTCTTTAGAGCAGAGAATTTCTGTGGCATTTAGAGAATACGGATAAGGATATCTTTATGAGATGGGAATGCAATATTCTAAGAAATTTTAAGAGTAATTTCAGAAATATTTTTATACATATTTTTTGAATTCGTGAGGGATATCACGATACTTGCGGTTTAACAGTAAGCGACTTTTTTTATTATGCTTAGTTTTAAAGTCTTTCTTGTTAAGAAATTCCATATGTAATTTGAACAAAACAAAAAACTTCATTATATTCTGTAAATTAAATAATGTCAAATTCATACTGCTTTGTCTTCATACAACGACTGAAAGAAAAAAAAACATAAAGAACGTAATCTTACTGGGTCACAGTTAAGAAAAATTAAAAATTAGACCTCCGATATTTTTCCAATAAATAACACTAGCCAACAAGGTTTTGGACTGGAGCAACCAAATTTTTAAAATTGAATGGCGTTATTTGAACGTTGTTTGTATTATGTTGATTCGGTTTCACGTATTAGAGTCCAGCAATAGCACGTTTTTGTCCCAAAATACTTGAAAATTTCTTTCAATTTTCATTAAATCTTGGTGAGCAGGCTCCCCTTGTGCACTTAATTTGTGATAATTTTTTAACAACTCAGCAACAATTTGTCTATAGCTTTCATTTTTACTGTTTCCAAGAAAATTGTTCACGATGCTCTTGAAAGATTTCCAGGCTGAAAGATTTCCATTGCCATCATATCAAATATACCTTCTTTGATTTTAGTAGAAATCCCCGCTAACAAATATTTAAACGCTGCACCATCTTTATCCAGAGCCTTGAAAAAGTTCTTAAAAAGACCCAATTTTATGTGCAGCGGCGGAAGAAGAATGTTATTTGGATCAATTAATGATGTATTTGAAATTTTTTGTTTTCCTGGAGAATACTCAGTTCTTTTCGACCACTCTGTTTTGACGTAATGATGACACGTTGCGCGACTGTCCCATAGACAAAGGAAACAACAATATTTTGTGAAACTTCTTTGCATACCAGCCAACAACCCAATGATCTGAAACAGATTAATTTACAGTTATTTATGATATTATTATTTTACAAAGAAATTTAAATCACACACCTTAAGGTCACCACAAATCTATTATCGTTGTATTTGAGTAATGTCAAAATTTCAGTCATTGATTCGTAATTTTTCTTTGTATTAACGGCATGAGCGGTTGGTATGGATGGTTTTTCATTTCCAATTTTAGACAGAAAATTGTTGTCAATCTAAATTCAACACCGGTTTCGTGGAGACTGCACGTGGAATCGGAAAAACAAAGTCAAATAAAAAATATTTTATATTAAAAATTCTTTAAGTATAATCTTGAAGAAGCCTTTGGAACTTCAAACATAGAGAATCCAAATCGGAACGAAACCTGGGATTCAGCGGCAGCTCTACTATTAACAGTGTATGCTACTGCCATTTTCTTCGTTTGAAATCCTTCTCCGTGGAAACATTGTTTAAAAATATTAAAAACTAGAAACAAATTTTCAATAACCAACGAAACGCAAGGTGAGAAAACAAATCATTAAAAAGGCTGAATAAATAACAAAATAGTTCACTGAAATACTCAGTAAAGCCATTTAAATAACACTAAATACCATCGTTTACGAGGTCAATGGACATTTCTAATGGAGCACATTCAGGCTTTGTGCCGCCGTAATAAATAAAGCAATTTAAATTAACTGACGCCCTGTCAATGTATACCACCGCCGCACTCATTATTAGGTGTGTCAGAGGTTTCTGAAGAAAGTGATTTAACACCACCCATGGAAATCTCATCAACTTAAGGCATAAATCTCAAATTCTCAAATTGTGAGATATAACGTAATTAAGTTAAACGATATTTGCTACCTGTTTAACCAGCAAAAGTAATTGATCCCCAAAGTCCTGGAATACTTTTGGTGCCACCAAAACTGAACACACAACCAAATTACAAATACACATACATACATATACACACAGCCAAAATCAATTCCAGCCCGTGTTCAGCCAGCTCTGACGCTTTCCCTTCCCACCCACCCCTCACACACACACAACAATACTATCCATCCTGCAAAATATAATCTTAGGCATCCTTCCACTTGCGTCGTAATGCTGCAATTGAAGTAATGTAACATCATCGTCTTACTCAGAGATCTGTGCGAACGAATTCATATAACTTCGAAGCGATTTAGTGGAAGATGTTGCAAATGTTGACAGGAGCCAAACATTGATTTATGTTGCAAATACAAAGAAAATTTATGTGCGGCAAATGGCGGCATTTTTTGTGCTTCTTTTTCGTTTCATTTTCATAGTACGTTTTTCTGTACTTGTCTAAGAAAGAATAAATATTTTTTCCATGAAAGTCAGTTACGGAGAGTGTAGAGTCTATCAAGAAATGTACATGTGGATGAAGTGTGAAGAGTGCAAGCATCTCTAAGATATGAAAGCTATTGGATTCAATCCATTTGGTATGATGAGTGGAGGAAATTATTGTGTTATTTTTGAAAGTTAATTTTATCGCAAGTTCAGAAAACAGAAAGTATAAAAATTATGTTATTCAAAAAAAAAAAAAAACAAAAAAATAAAAAACAGGTTCCATCAAATACAGGGTGGCGCAATAGAACGTGCATATTGCATCATCTTTCTTTGCGGAGGTGCGGACGGAGGACCGCCTACATCGTTGGGTTGGCGGGCTCATGGAGTTTTAGTCGCTATGAATCACTTCGACGGGAAGCGTCGCGTATTTTACGAGAACTCTCGTTCATATATTGCTACTAGGCGACTATATTGTGCTGAATATGGACTACGGCGAATTAGTGAAGCTCCGAGTGCTAATTTAATTAAAATATGGGTAAAGCGTTTTGAAGAGACCGGTTCAACATTTAAACTACAAGCAAATGGTCGCTCAAGAACATCTAGCACCGAAGACAATGTTGAGAGAGTTATGGAGTCAGTACGAGGAAATCCACAAATGTCGACTCGCAAGAGATCGTCTGTCTTACAATAATCGCGGCGAAGTTTGCAACGAATTTTAACCTTGGATCTTAAACCGCATCCATATAAGCTGCAATTAACACAAGAATTGAAAGAGTCTGACTTCATAGCAAGGCTCGCATTTGCTAATGAAATGCTTAATCGATTTTCCAATTTTGACAATATCCTTTTCTCTGACGAGGCTCATTTCCTTATGAATGGGTTCGTAAACCGTCAAAATTGTCGTTATTGGAACAGTGAAAATCCCAAAATCAAACACCAGAAATCATTGCATGGTCCTAAAGTAACAGTATGGACAGCAATCTCTGGCAGAGGAATAATTGGTCCTTTTTTCTTCGAAAATGCGCGGGGCCAAAACGTCACGGTTAATACGGAACGCTATGTTGAGATGTTGGACGGATTTTTGGCTCCAGAAATTGAAAGTTCAAGAATAGTGAAATCCAGAACTTGGTTCCAACAAGATGGAGCTACCTGTCACACATCAAATGACTTCATGGCGGTGGTGAAGCAGATGTTCCCTGGCAGACTGATTTCGAAAAGAGGTGATATCCCATGGCCTCCACGTAGTCCAGACTTGACGCCTCTTGACTTTTTTTTTTGTGGGGATACCTCAAACACAAAGTCTACAGTAATAATCCAAGAAACATCGTTCAGCTCAAATAGAATATCCGGAGAATAATAATAATAATCCGAAAGAGAAATAAGTGGGATTAAATCATACTGAATCATTCAGCTAATCCCTTTGGAAACGCGGACTTTTCTCCTAACTTGGATGTGTAGGAAGGTGCGTAAAAATGCAGTTAATTTTCGTTTCCAGATTTAAATTGATTAAGGGATTTATGTATGTGTGCAAATTCATCTGAGTTTATTGTAATTGATTGAAAGATGCAAATGTATAAAGAAATGGGTTAAATCGATAACTCCCAAAACTAGCCGACCTGACGTATACATAAATGGTGCCAGTTTAATAAAAATTGTTTTGGTGAAAGGTGGCAACTTTATAAAACACATGTTTTAAGTTTGGAGACAGTTTTTATTTGAGTCAGCAGAGTGCAGACGATCTTAGTGAATTTGTAAGCATAGAAAAATTGGTCACCGCTATGTAATTCAATATTTCTATTTAAAACGTCTCAGTCTAACCAATATTAAAGCCGAGCAACTTTGGAGGGTTTGTTCCTTCATTTACGACTGCAAAATATTAGGTAGCAGAGTTTAAACAGGGCCGTACGGCTGTCAAGGCGAACACCGAGTGGTCAACCAATTAAAGTGTCCACTTCAGACACGATTAAGAAAATCCAGAAAATGGTATTGGATGATCGTTGGTTGAAAGTGCGTGAGCCAGCTGAAATTATAGGCATTTCGAAAAGTGCTGTAAATCGTAAATATTAACCGAGGATTCGAAGGTTAGAAAGCTATGCGCGAGATGGGTGGAGCGCTTGCTTTCAATAGAACAATAAAATCGTCGTGATGATATCTCAATAGAGTGTTTAGCGATGTTCCACCGCAACAAAACCGAATTTTTGTGTCGATTTTTATCCATAGATGAGAGATGGGCCCATCAATTCACACCCGACACCCGACAAAGGAACAGTCAAAGCAGTTGACAGGACTCGGAGAATTGTGTCCAAAGACGGAGAAGGCGGTTCCTTCTGCAGACAAGGTCATGGTGTTTTTTTTAGAATATGTATGGGATTATTTTTATTGATTATCTTCAGAAACAAAAAACCATTAACGGCGAATATTCTGCCAATTTATTACAGCGTTTAGGCGATGAAATTATAAAGAAAATGCCGCATTTGGCGAAAAAGCATGTGATTGATTGATTGGTTGATTAATTAAAATTTGAATTGGTTTATCATGCACGTTTTAGTCGCCAGATTAAGCGTAGCGGTTTTAAAAGTAAAGTTAAATAAAGCACACATAAAGCTATGATTTCGACGAAACTTTTAATTCATTGTAATGATTGGACCTTGCCGTTATGTAAGAAAATCTCATTTAAATGAATGCTTCTGGGTTGGTTCCTTTGGGATTGTTTTCGACCACTTTTTTGCACATTTCGGGTAGTATTTAGGCAATAACTTGAGGAATGCATCAACGTTTTGGGATTATCCACGTAAACACGGTCTTTGCCGTAGCCCTACAAAAAAAGTCTAACGGCGTCAAATCGCATGATCTTAGTGGCCAATTGACGTCGTCAGAAAGGTGAAATCACCCTTTCTGGAAACTTCTCATGCAACAACGCCAAAATCGATAGTGATGTGTGGCTCGTGGCAACGTCTTATTAAAACCACATATAGTTCAATTCATAATCTTCAATTGCAGGCCAAAAAATGTCGGTTATTATAGGTCATAGTTCTTTGAATTTACGGTAATGGTTAATCCAGCGTCATTTTCCGGATCCAATGGCTTTTCTACAATCCCTTCTGGGTTTTCCTAGCTCCATGTGCGACAATCTTGCTTGTTGACGTAACCACCGAGTGAGAAATAAGCTTCATTGTTATCCGCCACACTTCCAATAATAGAAGCGTTATTTGCATAGGCCTGACCACGTCTGTAACGCTTACAGTCTCCTTAATTTTCTTGCACATTAAGTCGATTATGACGACCATAATTAGCCCGTAAAGCACGAAAAGTGCCCACGTTTGAATCACCACTTTTGTTGTAAGTTTTAACTGTTGTTACGTGTTCTTCGGTTGTAACACGATCTATATTTGCAAATGGCAAACCTTTCGTTAAATAAATAACAATTCAGATGACAGGTATTTAACAGCTGACATCCTCGCCAGACCTGCAGTTTCGAAACTACTAAATTGATTGACCGTGTATATGCCCTTACAAAGGCTGAACCCGACATAAGAAAAGGGGCGTTTTCAATGTTTCCCAAGAATTTTTTAATCGATTTTGTCAAGTAAAGACAATACATTCTTTTCATTTATATATGCGAGAGGGGACTAACGAAATTTACATACTTTTCAATGAGCCGCCATAATTGTGGGCCTGGTTAATGGCAACTGCAAAAAA
>JAHXMU010024770.1:0-13873 GCA_019455685.1 Philornis downsi
AGTACTGAAGGAATATTTTACTATGGGTCACATGACCAAACTGAGTACTAGCGATACTCAGAATCAGATTCCGTCGTATTATCTTCGTCTCCACGCTGTATTCAAACCGGACAGCGCCACCACCAAGCTTCGTGTGGTGTTTAATAATAATAAGCCTTAATAATATTTTATATACCGGCCGCGTTTTACAAGCCGATTTGACGGTACTAATCCTTAGATGGAGATTTTTTCGGTATGTGTTCAATGCGGATATTGAAAAAATGTATCGCCAAATACTTGTTAATCCCGTACAAACCCCCTATCAGAGAATAGTTTACCGCGATCATCCAGATGATGATATTCAGGATTTTGAACTGAATACGGTAACTTTTGGTGTCAACTGCGCCCACTACTTAGCGATACGGACACTATTTCAACTTGCCAAGAATTGCGAATCTCAGTTCCCATTGGCAAGTGAAATTATTAGATGTCACATGTACGTCGATAATGTTTTAGCTGGTGCTCATAGCATAAATGAGGCCATTCAGAGTCGCAATCAACTTGTTGATGTGCTAGACTCTGCTGGTTTTGGCCTTCGCAAATGGACGGCTAACTCTCAAACTTTATTAGAGTGTTTGCCCCCACAATATATACATGATTCTGAATTTTTGAAAATTTCTGATGCTAGTACCACGAAGACTCTGGGTTTACGTTGGAACGCAGGAAAAGATTGTTTCTTTTTCAAAGCCGTTTCGGCCCCCTAATAAATCATCAGTCACAAACGAGCCGTTTTGTCTGAAATTGCCAAATTATTTGATCCTGCCGGATGGTTGGCCCCGAAAATCATAGTCGCAAAAATTCTAATGCAACAAGTTTGGAAAGACAAAACTGGCTGGGACGAATGCTTAAAATCCATGACTCTACGCAAATGGCATTAGTTTTTAGCCGATTATAGTGAGATCGAAAGGAAATGAATTTCAACTTCATGCGTTTTGTGACGCTTCTGAAAAGGCATATGCAGCCTCACTATACATTCACATTAAAAACGCTGCCGGTGATATCACGACACATTTGCTAGCTGCGAAGACTAAAGTGACGCCTATCAAGGTTGAGACCTTGCTCCCGTTAGAGCTCTGCGGTGTAACTCTATTGGCTAGAATGGTCGAATCTCTTTGTAAAGAATTGAGAATCGACACCATTCCAACATATTATTGGAGAGACTCTACAATTGTCTTGTCGTGGCTTCAGAAGCCCCCGTGCCATTGGCCCACCTTTGTAGCGAACAGAGTCTCTCTCATAGCGGAGAGAGCCGGCACTGATAATTGGCATCATGTCGTTTCCCATGACAACCCGGCAGATATTGCGACTCGTGGCATTTTAGTACGAGATTTAATATAAAGCACACTATGGTGGAACGGCCCCGCTTGGTTATGTCGTCCTCAAAACGAATGGCCTAAATCGAATTTCAAATTAATAACGAATCTTGAATCTCGACCAGTTCGAGCCCATTTGCACCAGATATCCGAGACTGAGGATATCTTGGCCCACTTTTCAGATTTACCACGAGCTATGAGAGTACTAGCTTATGTATTTCGATTTTATCATCGAGTACACCCGAAATATAAGGTCTCGCACTCGTATTCATCGTGCAATATTGAACAAAATGAGATCAATTTCGTGAAAGGCCGCTTGATAATTATTTGCCAGCGTCGTCATTTTCCCGAATATAATATACTCGAGAACAAGGCTAGCATATCTCAAAAGAGCCCCCTTATAAACTTTAATCCTTTTCTTGACTCGGACGGATTTATGAGAATGAATGGTAGACTGGCGCTGTCACTTACTCTGACGTACGATGAAAGATTCCCCAAAATTCTCCCCTATAATGACAGGTTCATCAAATTGTACTTGGAATATGTCCACAAAGCGTCAGTGCACGGTGAAAACTCATTGATGTTAAGATTGATGAGATTAGAATTTTGGGTCCCTAGACTGAAGAATCTTATTAAAACTATTATTCACAATTGCCGAGCATGTGCCCTGTACAGGAGGAAAGTCGTTGATCTCTTTGACGTCCTTTTACATGTACAGGTGTCGATTTCGCCGGCCCCTTTGAAGTAAAGTCGTATATAGGTAGAGGTTGTCGAGCCACAAAAGGATATGTTCTTGTCTTTGTTTGCTTTGCGACAAAAGCAATTCATCTTGGAGCAACTAACGATCTATCAACAGATTGCGTCATTGCTGCCTTTTCTCGTTTCTTTTCACGAAGAGGCTGCCCCGCTAAAATGTTTTCCGATAATGGAACAGCATTCGTTGGAGCTTTCAATGTTCTTGGTCGAGACCAAGCCCACATTTTGACTGACGTAAAGCGTCAATTAATATCTAAAGATACCTTCCAACATATGGACTGGCATTTTATACCCCCTGGAGCTCCGCACATGAGAGGCCTATGGGAAGCCGGAATCAAAAGCTTCAAAGCTCACCTCAAAAAGATCTCTAGCACCCAGAGATTCACTTTTGAGGAATTTACTACCATGCTTGCCAGAATTGAAGCTTGCTTAAATTCTCGGCCCCTAAGTCCAATGACTGATAGTCCAAATGATTTAGCACCTTTGACTCCTGGGCATTTTCTTATAGGCTCCGCTTTGTTGTCGCCACCTGAACCTGATACCTCGATCGGGTCGCTTAGTTATATCAACAGGTGGCAGAAACTCAAAGTCCTTCACCACTTTTTTGCCAGACTATGTGTCGTGTTCGTCCTATCTCCTTATAGCATAATGTCTACCCCTCCTCTCCATCTAACTGCAGAGCACTCCAGTCATCCCGAAGAGCAGAAGACTAGCTGCAGGTTATGCCTGCAGCCCCACATATTGGGCTATTGCCCCCGATTCTTTGCAATGGGCATCGCCAAGCGTCTGAAAGCTGTCAGGAGGCGTAAATACTGCCTTAATTGCTTGGCGGAGTCCCACATGGTAAAGAATTGCACCAGTCGGGAATTGCACCAGCCGAGAGTGTCTGGCCGAGCATCATACGATGCTACATCCCAGGCATAATGGAGGGGGCAATGGCCGTAAAAACAATTTCCGCGGAAATGATAGCCGCCCCAGCAACAATTCCGACAACAAAAAGTGTCGCAGCCGAGGTCGGAAGCAGAAACATAGACGTGAAGTGGCCACAACTCACAACCAAGGCCACCACCAGTGTTCCTGCCAACACCAGCCTTCGACAAGGTCCTCTGCTTCGACCATCGTTATACATGTTCATGCTCGTCATTAATGTACTGTTTTATTTGTTATTGTTCAGTCATTTTGTTGAATTATACAAAATACTGAATTCTCGTCCGAAAATGTTTGTTTTTTTTCTATTCATTTCTCGGGCCCAGTCTAGCTTCCGCTAGCCTCTGTATTGCACTCCTTGCAAGGGGGATGGGATGTCCAACTGGGCACCCTAATAGTAATAAGTATTTAAATGAATTGCTACCCTTAAGTGCAACCCTAAGAATTATAACGAAGAAACGAACAGAGATTGAAATAAGAGAGAATACGTGACTTGTAATCAAGACGTCAAGGTGACCCGAAGGTAAAATATACCCCCGAAGTCAATAATCTATATAAATAAAAATCAAATGCCGTTCGTTGGTAAGGACATCAATTGAGAACGGCTGGACCGAATTGAATAATTTTTTTTTTTTTTAAATGTTCGTCGTAGTCCAACTTAGGTTTTTATGGAAAGAAAAATTTACCGCGCCCACTTTTACGCCCACTTTTTTCGATTTATCTAAAATTGTAAAACGGCTACACCGATTTGGCTAATTCTTTTTTTAAGTGTTACAATTATAGCAAATTTTTGCCAGTAAAAAAATCCTAATGCAAAACTAAATCAAGCTCTTGAAAACTTATACTTTTTCCAAATTTTCTTAACATTTTCATCATTTATTCATTAACCAAAAGGAATACAGGTTGTTATTTGACAGATGCTGGAAGAAACCACAACAATTTATATGCATTTATGATAGACCATTCTAGTTTTGGACACGTTCATTGAATATTACAAAAAAAAATTAAAATTTTCCATTGGACAAATAAGATAAGTCAATATGTTATGTGTGAGAACCAGTCTGCAACTTGGCCGCACCATGCTTCGGTCGAACTATTGACACCTGTCCAACTTTGCACCTGTCCAATTGCTTTTACTACATTGCAATTTTCTTGTTCTTACTAATTGATGAAATATTGATAAATGATGTATTTGATGTGCTGCCTAAATGCTACCTGATATTTTTTGTATCCGGACATTACCCGCACACAATTAAAAAATAAAATGATATTTCCAAATGAGTATGCCAAATCTACTAACTACTAGTAAAATTTCACTTAAAACGAATAAGTGAAACTTAAATTGACTAAATTGTACTTGATTTGAGTACGCGTGAAAATAGCACATACGCTAAATTCCTCAAATAATTATCTTACTTATTCTGAGCAAGGAGGTACTTGGCGTCATGAGTGCACGTAAACTATTCGGATATAGCAATAAGGAGAAAAAAAGGAATTATGCTATTTTTTCAAAACGAGTGCGATCCCCACGGCTTAAATATTCTTTGGGTTTTGGTGCCTCCATTGACAGTGTATACTAATAGTACACAATACTTCTAATATAACGTAAAATTGCAATGTAAAGAAGATTTCAAGTGTTAATCTATGTAGAAATAGTATTTACATATTTTAATTACTTCTACAAATACCTGTGACCATGAAAATATCATAAATTATTGAAAGCAGTTGTAATTATTACAGTTATTAATTTTTACTTAGTAATCAAAAAAATGACAACGCAACAAATAAAATGAAATTTTTTTGGCGATAATTTTACCATTTTTCTTTAATTTGTTTCACTTTCGCACAGTGTCTGATTTTGGGAAAAGCACGTTATACCGTTCATAAGTTTGAGCCGTCCTAAATACGAGAAAAGGCCAAACAAGTAGTGGAGAGAAGACTTGATTTTATTGAGTTTCAGTGTTTAAAGTAAAGGTCGCAATTATATTCTAATCGCACATCTGCGTTTTTTGAGTCAGGAACAATCCACATTGGGGTAGGAGATGGGAGATGTCGGTTTAAATTTAGATATAATTGTCATATGAATGCATTTACCGATTTAAATGCTTTTAAATTTAAATTTATTTTCAATGCTTTTAAATTTAGATGCCATTAAGAAATTTATGTTCATGTTATACTTTTCATGCAGCTCAAGCTCATCCGTTTTTTTAACTTAATTCAATTCTAATGGTAAAGAAATTGTAAATCTTAACCAAACCTCATAAAACTGTTCAATGATTTACTCGAATTAAAAAAAAAAAAATACTTAACAAATAAAAAAATTTTAAAAAAATCTTTATAAGTTATAGATTAAACAACGATAACAAATTTTATGTCAAAATTTGCAGAAACCTTCGTCACAAGACTAATTCACAATTTCTAAAAGGATTCGGCTCGATACATATTTAATAACATCTTAAAATATTTCGTGTTACATAATTTGCCGAACGTGGCATTGTCGTATTACCAACTATTTGAGTTACATCGAAACACTTCTATAGAAAATTGAAAGAGAAATGGTTTGCACTACATTTTTTTAAAGATAGTTTCTTTGCAAGTTATGAAACTTGACTTAAAAGAATTGACTGGTGATCTTCAAAATGGGGAACCATTTTCAGTAGTTGTGTGCTCGGAATTTACCAAAAAGAGGAAGCTTGTGGAAATTGCTGAATGTTTTGCAGTCTTTCAAAAGCCTTACTAATAAAATGTAACAAAAAGTACCGCAGCAATGTTTGAGACGGGTCTCTAAAAACTTCAAAGAATACAGGGAAGCATTTCGACTTTTAAATTAAATACTATAAAGTACAACAATAAGGAGCCCGCAGCTCTGTTTCCTGATTTTTGGATATCAAAAGAAGAATATGTATATAAAATAAACTTTGTTCCAAATTATCCTAATACCTATACAACGTCTGTCAAAATGGAACTAATTCCACATTCTAGTAAGAAACTGATTTGCTAGTTTAAGTAAATTTACAAGATATGCTCAGAGAATAGGCAATTGGAGAAGCATGCAAACTTACAATTACGGCAAGTATTCGTTCCATTGGGATTGAAGTCTAACTTGGCTACACACCGCAAATAGCTTCGACCACTGTCAACTCTCTACAAAGATTTCGTAGAAATTGCTAGTGAATCAACCGAAACATTATTTCGCAAGTGCTTACTGCAAAGACAGCGTAAATTGTACTTAATGTTCATAGCTGCAGGAAAAAGTCCACGCCAACAAGTTTAGAGTGTTAGCTACCAAACCCACAGAGTTAATTAAAGAATCATATCCTAAAAATTACAGAAATTTAGAAAATTTTACTCAATGCCAATCAGTGTCAAATTGTACATATTGGCGAATTATCGGAAGAGGCACAAGAGTAAAAAAGAAAGGATTATAGAAAGAGCAACTTACTAAAAAACGTGCAAGTTTCTACAAGGCACTGAAACGATTATTTGTTTAAAATTGTTTTAGCGTCTCCAGACTCAAAAAAATTATCTCCGAAACATGTTAATCCACTACCAAAACAAAATCGTTCTTTTTCTATTAGAGATAATAAATAAATGCTAGTCAAACGTAAAATTTTACATTTCAAAATATCTAAAATATCCAAATTAACATGTCAAGCAATACAATTTTATGATACTGTTATTGAACAATTACAACAGGAAAATTATGCAATATTTTTAGAGATATTTCCACTATAACGATAACATTGAAATATCTTCAGCCAAACTACAATTTTATGACATTAATTATTGAAATATTTTTAAAAACATCACTTGATTTTTACGAAACTTTTTCATCTGCAGCGTTTACGTTTTACTTTTCAATCCAACTAAAATTCTGCAACTATTGATGTTATTAACTAACTTAACAATTTCAAATGGTTTTCAATGTTCATATGCGACGCTTTCAGCTTCCCTTCAACTTCTCGAATAGAAACTTGTCGTTTCGACCAACATTCCATTCTGGAGGTCATCTTCGGCTGTGAAATTTTCTGAACGGCAATCAATGTGCTTTCGTCTCATTTTAGCCTTTTCTGAAAATCTTATGACATATTACAAATTAAAGTTTGACTGGTATCCATCCATATCTCCATCTATGAGTAAAAACCGCAATTACTTTCTTGCCAACCTGCATGCCTGTATCTTTAGATCACTTTGCCAAAAAGTCACAAATATCAGCAACTATCGCTGTGGTAAAAAGCAAAAGGTTGGAACTTTCTTAATTTTTCAACAGTAAATATACGATGTATAGCACTTTTTTAAATCTCTATCATTTTAGCTACCTGAGGCACGTTTAGCCGACAATCATCCAATACCATTTTGAGGATTTTCTTAAACGTGTCTGGCGTGAACACCTCAATAGGTCGACCACTACGGTGTTTGTCTTTGCAGCCTCGTGCGGCCTCGTTTATACTCTGCTACCCAAAATTTTACAGTCTGCTCTGCTTTGACATTGGTTAGACTGATGCCTTTCAAATGGAAATATTGAGTTGCATAACGGCGACTAACTTTTTCCATGTTTACAAATTCACTAAGGCCGTTCATTTTTGATGGCTCAAATAAAAATGAGACTTAAAACATATGTTTTGTAAGGTTGCCACTTTTCATCAATATAATTTTTTTCAAACTAATGGCACCATTTATACGTCAGCTCGGTTAGTATTGGGATCGCCCTCGTACATGTGAACCTACTGAATATCTGATGAAAAGCTCTTTAATGACGGTATTATATATGAAAATGCTCTACTTGAATTGAATGTTATTGGTTGTTTTGAGTATAAGCATGGATCTCGAGATGAATCTGAACACCTTAAAAAATTAAGAAAGTATTTTGGACAAAAAAAATTCTTCACACCCAGTGAATATTGAAGCCGTTTATATGTATATAATATCAACTATAATTGTTAATTATTAAGTGTTACATATGATTGTTCAGCAAGCTGGTATAATACCTATACATATACATAAATGTATCACAACAAAATTGTTCCCTTTTAGTCGAGCTTCATGAAATAAAGCTTGCTAATGCCATATAAACTTCGGAAGCCTTTGTTGATTACACTCATTCCAATGAAATACCCTAATTACACACCGATCATATGACCTCTTCACTGACACATAACTTGATCCTATCATATCCACCCATTTAGTTCACTTTACGCAAACAAATTGCACATATATAGGTATTTTGAGCCATGATTCTTGTACAAAGTTATTTTCTTGGAAGCTAATACCGCTCAATTTCCAGTGGCAGATAATTTGAATAAGCTAAGCTTAAACACTCGCTCTTAATGACCAAAAAAAAAAGCCTGAAAACATAAACAATATTCAAATGTCAAATAAATTGTATTCGAAATGGTGGCTCTGGTTTCGAAACCACTATTGTGATGTCTTTTCTTTACAAAATTTTGAAGATTCCTTATAATAAGTCGTTTAATTTTAACATCAATATTTTTAATATTGTTTTCGGTTCTTTATTCGGTTTAAAATCGTTTTTCCATTAGTTATTATTGTTAATTGACAATTATTTATTATTGTTAATTGACTGTAAATAAAATCATGCAAAATCGATTGTATTGACACAGGTGATTTTTGAATTATAGTCTATTAGTAATAATCAATAATTGCTAATAAAAAGACGACCTTCAACCGAACAAAAGGACCAAAATCATGTTACATTAAAGATCGACAATAAATTCAAAAACGAATATTTTAATATTGTATGTTTGAGTACTTGTGTAAGTATTATGTCTAGCTGGGCACCCTAATAGTAATAAGTATTTAAATGAATTGTTGCCCTTAAGTGCAACCCTAAAGCTGGGATCCCACTATCGGCGCAATGTACCGATTTTTGTAAAATTTAATAGGCCGATAGTGGGAACGCACAACATTTGTCAAAATGGGACAATCTGTGCCGAAATTGTGCTGACTAAAAATAATGAAATACAACCCTGTTGCACCGATAATGTGAACACTCTGTACATAAAGTGGAACAATAAAATTGTTAAAAATGCGACAATTTTTATCGGCCACTTGCACCCCGATCAAAGTTAACAATTAGCGCCGATTTTTAAGAACAACACTGTTTGTAAACACAAGGAAAGCGGAAGAAGCGCAAAAAAGAAAATTTAAACTGAATACGCGTAGTCACAAAAAAAATCATTAAAAATGTATTCAGACTACGAAATTTTAGAAGGCGAAACAAGTTTTGAAGAATTGTCTACATCAAACCCGGAAAACAAAAGGAAAAGGCCACGAGTTTACGCTGAAGTTATTGTACTATTTTTTTGCTTACCTTTTTTATTACACCGCTTTAATGCTGTAAAATAAGAAATTGATTTTCAATTTTGTAAATCAATCAGCGAAGACATGTAAACAAAAAACATATGATTCAATTTCTTAAAAAGTGCGCTGATAGTGTGACCACGTTTTGCAGATTATGCACAAATTTTTCTTCCGGCCGACATGTACCGAAAACAAATAGCACAATATGCGATGATAATGTGACTGCTCAAAAAGTAATTGCCCAAATCCTTGTCAAACGCACCGATGTAGCACAATAAAAATCGGTACATATTGTGCTATGTGCGCCGATAGTGGGATCTAAGCTTAAGAATTATAACGAAGAAACGAACAGATATTGAAATAAGAGAAAAACGTGACTTGTAATCAAGACGTCAAGCTAACCCCAAGGTAAAATATACCCCCGAAGTCAATAATAAATTATATAAAAACGAGAAATTTAATTTTGTTTTTATTTCAGTCGCCCCGCTTTGGATAATTATTTTATTCGCCTCCACCCCAAACATTGGTCCTTCGCCCGGATACCTGAGCCACCCGCAAAATAGTAAATAATTATCCAAACAATTCTCTTTTAGATACGAAGATCTGTTTGGCATGTTCCCCTGCTCCCGATTTCATCTCAATAATAAACATCATCACAGCAACCAAAACCCAGAGGTAAGTTGTGTGATTTTTGTTGTGATATTGTTTACGAACAATAAAAAAGAAAAAGTGCATGAGCACAATTCAATAGTGATAATCGCAAGTGATTTTCTCTCTAAAAAACCACCACCATCTTCCCGCGTTTTTTGTTATTGTCATTTCGCGTCTCCATTTTCGATCCCCCACACCGCGCAAACACATCGTTTTCAACGACGATAACACGAAACAAAATATTCATTCCCTTCATATACAATTGTTATTGTAATTCGCTTTGAGTCGTAGCTTTCATTTGTCCCTACATTGCGCAGCTACTCCGCTTACAGCGACGATAACAAAACACAAAAAATCTTGTGTTCCCCCCGCTTCCTTCTTAAACTATCGTTATCAACACTTTGGTCTGCTGCGCAGTGCGTGTGTGTGCGTATGAGCGAACCGCTGATCACTAGTGGACATTGCGCTCTTTGCTAATTCTCCCTGTCTCTGTGCACAGTGGGCCCGAACGGAACAAAAATTTGTCAAAAATATTTTGTTCCTTTATGTTGTGGGAAATTAAATTTTTTTTTTGGAAATTTAATCAAATTAAAGCGGAAATCGAAAATTAATACGTCAAATTTTGCTCCGTAAAATAATACATACTGTAATTTGAAATTTGGTTTTCCATTTTTCTTTTTTTTTTTTTTTTTTGTGGGATTTATATATTTTAATTGATTTCTCCGAAATCATAATTTATTTTTATCTGAAATAGCAGTCGTTTCGGCTGAACTTAAAGCTTTAATTAGAAGCGGTGATCGGTTGACCGATCTAGAGCAATTGTTCACATCAATGCCTGAAGATGAGCACACTACTCATTCTCTTGGAGTTCACAAGCAAGAGTTTATCAGGCATTGGGAGGCTTTCCGCGATTGTTACGAGGATATTTGTGACCACGCGGACCCGTCAAAAATTTCTATTGAGGTAATAAAACCGAAATATATGTCAGCATATAAATCATATGTCCGGGGACTGGCATTCATTGATGCGTTCATAGAGAAATTGAATTCTAAAAAGAAATCAGCCTCTATCCCAATTAATCTTCCTCCATGTGATACCAAAACTTTCTCGGGAGATTACAAAACATGGCCCACTTTCAGAGATATGTTCTCTGCCCTATACAAGGATAATGACCACATTAGTAATATCCAGAAAATGTATTACTTAATGCAAAAAGCAGAAGGCGAAGCACGTGATATTATAAAAACGTGCCCCATGACTAATGAGGGTTTTGCGATGGCATAGCAGAATCTGATAGATCGTTACGAGAATAAAAGGGTTCTCGTAAACGCCCAGTTAAAAGCACTTTTCAATTTTGCCGTTGTCGATAAAGAATCTGGTCCCACTATAAAGCGATTGCAGCGAACTATCAATGACTGCATAATCAATTTATCATTATTGGGAATTGAGACAAAGAACTGGGATGTAATTTTCGTGTTTATCTGTTCTACATGACTACCTGAAGTCACCCTCGGACCTTGGGAGCAATCCCAGGGGGCCAGCTCCAATTTATCTACTTGGGAAAATATGGACAAATTTCTGATCTCAAGATATCAAGCGCTAGAGTCTGTTTACGATATCAGAGGAGCGCATAAACCGAATCCGTCTTCGAATACCGGTCATGTTAGGAAAAATTCAAATGCTACGAATCGAACGGAAGATTGTAGAAAATTTAAAAGTTTTGCTACCACGGTTCCCGTGGATAACACTCAGCGGAATACAGTCCCATTTAATACTTTCCAGCAGAAATGCTCCTTATGTTCCGAACCCCATCCACTTAGATTATGTATAGAATTTGTGCAAATGTCTGTCGAAAATCGTATAAATACGGTGAAAAGGCTTAAATGCTGCACAAATTGTTTAGCATCATCTCACACATTCAGTACATGTAAGAGCTCAAATGTTTTCTATCATTGTAAACAGAAGCATCAATTGTTGCTTCATCGTACTGGATCTTCGCAACAACCCGGTCAAAATCCCAGCGAGCACACTGGAAATTCTCAAAATATGGGAATTCCAGCCCGTTCAGACGCTGTTGATCAACCTACGACATCAGCGGCTGCCCGTTCAATGCAGACATTTGCAACGCAGTTGAAAATGTCGCCATACTCCACGGTTCTTCTGGGAACAACCGTTGTTGAAGTATGTTACCACGGTGTGAGATGTTCAGCTAGAGCCTTAATAGATCCTGCTTCTCAGGCCACATTTATATCGAAAAAACTACGGAAGAAACTTGAATTGCCTCCTTTCACAGCCCCTACAGCAGATATTGTCGGACTTAATGGTGCGATAGCCGCAAAATCGACTAAAATCTGCAATTTATCGATAGGGTCTCCCATTGATCCGAGTTTTATGATATCCACTGATGCCTATGTAGTAGAAAAGTTGACTGGTCGTCTTCCTACAGAACCAATTGGTAAATTCTGATTTACCAGAAGTCACGTCAAGTGATCTAAAGTGTTCGCATATGGACTTATTGCTGGGCGACGACGTACATTCAAAAATTATGCTTGCCGGCGTCCAGAAACATCCTAGTGGTGACCTCATTGCTCAAAAAATGGTGTTTGGCTGGATTTTAACAGGCAAAATCTCTCAACCCAGGCCATTACAATCGGTGGTTTCATATTACAACCACCTGGAGTTGAACGATCAACTCTTACGATTTTGGGAGATTGAAGACGTGCCGAAGCCGCACATAGTTTCTGAGGAAGATAAATTGTGCGAAGAGTTGTATCGTCGTACAACATATCGCAACGAAGATGGCAGATTTGTCGTATCACTGCCTTTTAGGCGTGAATACCCCATAAATATGCAGTTAGGACTGTCCCGAATGGGATCCATTTCGCAATTTCTGCGGATTGAATCCCGTTTACTTAAAAACCCCGATCTTAAAGTACTGAAGGAATATTTTACTATGGGTCACATGACCAAACTGAGTACTAGCGATACTCAGAATCAGATTCCGTCGTATTATCTTCGTCTCCACGCTGTATTCAAACCGGACAGCGCCACCACCAAGCTTCGTGTGGTGTTTAATAATAATAAGCCTTAATAATATTTTATATACCGGCCGCGTTTTACAAGCCGATTTGACGGTACTAATCCTTAGATGGAGATTTTTTCGGTATGTGTTCAATGCGGATATTGAAAAAATGTATCGCCAAATACTTGTTAATCCCGTACAAACCCCCTATCAGAGAATAGTTTACCGCGATCATCCAGATGATGATATTCAGGATTTTGAACTGAATACGGTAACTTTTGGTGTCAACTGCGCCCACTACTTAGCGATACGGACACTATTTCAACTTGCCAAGAATTGCGAATCTCAGTTCCCATTGGCAAGTGAAATTATTAGATGTCACATGTACGTCGATAATGTTTTAGCTGGTGCTCATAGCATAAATGAGGCCATTCAGAGTCGCAATCAACTTGTTGATGTGCTAGACTCTGCTGGTTTTGGCCTTCGCAAATGGACGGCTAACTCTCAAACTTTATTAGAGTGTTTGCCCCCACAATATATACATGATTCTGAATTTTTGAAAATTTCTGATGCTAGTACCACGAAGACTCTGGGTTTACGTTGGAACGCAGGAAAAGATTGTTTCTTTTTCAAAGCCGTTTCGGCCCCCTAATAAATCATCAGTCACAAACGAGCCGTTTTGTCTGAAATTGCCAAATTATTTGATCCTGCCGGATGGTTGGCCCCGAAAATCATAGTCGCAAAAATTCTAATGCAACAAGTTTGGAAAGACAAAACTGGCTGGGACGAATGCTTAAAATCCATGACTCTACGCAAATGGCATTAGTTTTTAGCCGATTATAGT
>JAHXMU010024772.1:0-10434 GCA_019455685.1 Philornis downsi
CTGATGGTTCGGTTGTGAGGGATGCGCTTTCATGGCAGGAAAATGGTCTGGTGCGGCCGGAAGCGGTTGGCGGGGCGCTGAAGTCCAGGGAGAGCAAAAAGTCGAGTGGCGTGGATGGCGTTCCGGATTGCGTGCAACGGAAAACACAATTATCGGTCTGGTCCTTTTTGGCGGTACTGTTTAACCACTGCATTAACTTGGGTTACTTCCCGGTTAAATGGAGAGAGGCGGTGACCGTTCCTATTCCGAAACCGAGGGCTAACTCAAGTCAGTCCAGTGGTTACAGGCCAGTTTCGTTGTCGGCCTTTGGCAGGTTGTTTGAGAGCTTTCTCCTGAAGAAGATTTGGGCATTTCTAGAGAATAATAATATTCTTCTGGATGCCCAATTTGGCTTCAGGAGGGAGCTCTCAGCGAATCATGCGTTGGCGGTCCTGGGTGATCATATCTCTAGGACGCTGAACAGGAGGCATGCAACAATTGCGGTCAGTCTGGACGTGGCCAAGGCATTTGATCCCGTCTGGCATGACGGTGTCGTCTGTAAAATGTTAACACTGGGTTTCGGTATCGCCATATGTCGGTTGGTGGCCAACTTTTTGAAGGGGAGGTCATTCAGGGTCAGAGTTGGGGAGACTCTCTCTGGACTCAGGCAACTGGCTGCAGGTGTACTCCAGGGTTCTTTATTGTTATTTTGGGGATCTAAGAAAAGAAAGGAGATCCATAATCCAGTTCAAAGAGCTCTTTTAACTAGGTGTTAAGTAGATCTGACGGGCTGCTAAAGGGCCATAAAACGCTTCCGGGCGATAAAAGGGCAAACCCGAGGGAATGACTCGCATAGAAGTTTTCCTGGAGTTAATAGCTTGTTAGGTTTTGTTAATGTATGTTTAGTTTAAGAGTAGAAAAAAATGTAAAGCTAACATCAATAAATGTATTTTAATCAAAAAGACAAATGTTGATGTAGTAAGCTTTTATGGAAGGAGGGAATAACCGAATGGTAAGGGCTATGTGAGGTGAGTGTGCGTGTTTGAGGAAATGGGGTTCATTGAAAAAAATATAAAAATAACTTTGGAAATCTAATGGACCATGGAAGGGCGGGTAATAGTGTGGGAATATGTCCATCAAATTCTCTCTGTACAAGGTGTATTCAGTGTTTTGTAGTGTTTGTCTATACAGTAATTACTTCCGATTGTTTTTGTTCGTTTCCCTGGGTGAAGGTGGATGGGTTGGGACCCTCTGAGATGACCGTGGGCAGCTGGAAGATCTGCCAAATTTTGGGGAGCACGTAACAAAATCTACTGCATATTTAACCAAGAGGGGATATCCTGTAGTATTTTTTTTTTTTTTTTTTTTTTGTTTATTACAATTTTTTGTGTTTGTTTTTCTCTTCTCAGTTAATTTCTGCCCGAGTGTGTATTACTTAAGCCATTTTCGAAATAAATTTATCTTAACCTACATTATTTTCAATTTTGCCAGAAAGTTTTTATGCGATGAAAGATAGTAAATGGAAGTACGAAATAGGTACGCAAATCCATTTTTTGTAGAATTTGGACGGGAAAATAAGTGCCATTACTTTGATTGATAAATTCACATAATACATAGGTTTGCCATTTACGAATATGACCGAAGAACGCGTAAATATAGTTAAAACATGAGAAGTTTCCAAAAAGCGTAATTTCACGTCTTGGCGACGTCAATTGGCTACCAATACTACGCGATTTGATGCTGTTTGTGCTGATATTCCCAAATTTACCGCCCGAAATGTGGGAAAAAGTGGTAGAAAACTACCTCAAAAGGAGCCACTGCTGCAACCAATCTAGAGGTGGTCATTTGAATGACATCGTATTTCATATTATTTATAATGGCAAAGTCCAACCATAATGAAATAAGAGTTTCATCGAAATCATAGCTTTATGTGTGTTTTATTTTACTTTAGTTTTGAAACCGAAAAATGGATAACCCGGTGACCCAGCTGACAAAAAAAAACCCAAATCCACTCTATCGTATTTATTTGTTTATTACATTCACCTAATACAATCATTAAGCTGAGGAATCGACCATTCCAATAATTTGTGCTGCAAAGAGGAAACGTCACAAATAGTTGTACGATATTTGAAACTGCAATGATTTGGTTTTAAGAGTAGACATTTATTTTATTTATCATCAGAAGATGATATAAAAAGTCTACACTGTTTTGTTATTTTTGAAAAGAAATAGGTCGATGAGACCTATTTCAATGCATTTTAGAAAGGTGTTCGCAAAATTCAACGATTTGGAAAGTTGGAAAAGCTATGGGAAATCTTTACTGTTTTGCAACAAAAACATTGTAACTGAGAATGACTTCGCCGGGGAACCACTTTATTAGACGATTCTGTATTTAGGCGGTAACTTTTCTTGCTCTAATTACTCTTATGCCTTGCCTTGCCGCTAAATATAGCGCTTTACTAATTATCATTACTAACTACATTACTATTACTAACTACAATTATTTCGATCAGACAAATCATGGCTCAGTGGCAATGTAATTAGAAACATTTAGGTTACACGTAAATTCTGCAGGTTTAATTGCCCCTGTACTCCGGCATTTCTTTGTTTTTGCATTTTGCTTAAGCTGGCTAATTGCCTCTGAAATTGGAAAATCCTCTATCTCAACTGTCATAAACAACAAATCCTCTCCAGATGTGCAAACTAGCTCGCGCACTAACTTTTGCAATCGGTCACTAATTCTAATTAGTTCAATTAGCCTGGTGGCTCTAAATGATCCCCTCAAAAAACTAAGCTGTTTATAAGATGTGCGAAATAGCTGCTTAAGTGCAATAAACTAACTTGGGTTAAGGGACATTTTAGAACAGGTAAAAGTGTAAATCACATGTGAGCATTTTTGGAAATTGGGTGCAAAAGATTGAACATTTGTTTTAAAAACGTTAATCGACTTTAAGACGTTAAGATATCAACATGGACGCCGAACCCGCTAAAAAGTATTTTTACAATTGCATAGCAGTTGATTATCTATTGGAAGAGAAAGATTTTATACGCCGACTGGAGCAAGATGCTGGATTGGGCCAAAGAAACGAATATGATGATAACGAAATGTCAGCTGGTATGGGTATGATCCTAATGCGTTATCAGGTTCTGCCTGCGGATGAGGGTATCGCCAAAGAAATAATAACCACTTTCCACTGCCGATCACCCAAACCACGAAGCTGACTTAATTAAGCCTCAATCTCTTAATTCTACTCCATTTGCTGCATTCCTATTTCAAATCGAAGCTGAAAAAAGTGAACATTACGGCTGGCCGGGGATATTCACAAAATTCTTCAATGCTGTCATCTTGCACAAAGTTTGTAAAGGAGCATTAAGAACGTACTTACAACTGAACCGATTTGAGGCGAATGCGCAACAAACTTTATACAAATGTCGTTTCACATAAAGTCCTTATGCTTTAGTGCAAAAGGTCGCTAGATTCTTATCAACTAATACTTTGATTTAATTCACAAAACCGCATTTAGTATAATTGAATGAAAGATATTGATGTAGGTCAAGGAGTAACCCACATACTCCTATTTGTGTAGTTTGCATGAACCCTACCAGCGGCGGAGGAATTATTCTGTTGGTTTTTTCACATTTTCCCAAGCATTACACTAAATGTTATTGATAAAAATGTAGGTCACGCAATCCATTTTCATTCTCAGATCCAAGCTTATCAAACGCAGATTTGACTGAATTCAATGCCACTGTTTGAAAGATATGAAGCTAAGAATGTACGTGCCGGTAATTACTATAGTGGTCCAAGCTCAAAATCCAAAAAAATCAAGTTAGATACATTAAATTATAATCTTTCATTTCACAAAACCAAAATCGCAAAGTCGAAAAAAAAATTGCCATTACCTCACTGTGCTAAATATCCACTGGATACGTTTCTTTAAAAAAATACTTATGTAAAATGTTCTATATGGCTCTTCCATTTTTGCTGCATCAAATGAAAGTTACGAACGAAAAGGCGAACGTGTAAAAATGTAACATCCAGAAGGATGTGTTTAAAGTAACAAGCTTTGTTTAGCAACGCATATTTCATGACTTTTTAAGCGGACAAGTGTAATACAACTACATTGATCTTTTTAACACGTGTATTAAAGTAGAGACCCAGTGTGCAAAATGAGCGGATTAATACACCATTATTAGTACTTTCCATGCAAATTGATCGATTTGCCGAAATTCAATCTTTCGATTTTATTGATAAAACTGGAGGAAACCCGACCAAATAGTCAAGCCGTTTCTGGTACCTCCTATACAAATGATCGACTTTACCCTTATATTCCCAGCTTAATATCTTTCAAGCGGTAGTACTGAATTTATTGAAATTAGGCATACATTATGCATTTCATAACTAAGTCCTGGGAGTGGAAATGTGGTACCTCCCAAATATATTGATAGTTTTTCCGCTGTAGCTCCTCATTTGCAAACTTCAGCTATTTAAATTTTCGCAAATTGTATTGAGTTATAACGGATTTTAAAACGTGTGGATTGCAACTTCCACACAAATTACGTAATTTGATCCATCTATTCCTTGGTTCGTATGTTTCGTTCAACAGCACTAAATTCGATTTAATTTTGCAAGCATCAGGCATTTAGTTAACACAGTTCTGTGAGTGAAAATTGGCTACGTTACCACCTTAGTTAAAATGCTGGGCTTCCAAATTGTCCGATTTAATGGAAAATAACGGTCCTTCCGTAATTTCTAAGCGGACTTTCGAAAATTATAATTTTGTTTTTTTCATTTTATTTCATTTTCATTTTATTGAACAGTCTTGTAATTTAAAGCCTTTTGGGATAAAGCAAATTCCAAAATGCATAAAATAAATACTACTTGAATTGAAAAACACAAACAAAATATAACTTAAAATGTAACATCAAATTAACTAGGAACTATAACTAACCTATGACGCTCAAATTAAAGTGCAAAAGTAAAAATTGATCACATAAAATCATATATTTGATATCAACCAATAAACAAACCAAAAAGTAACGAATATCATTCGTAAATGCAAGCATTAAGATGTAAAAGAATATTCACCTATGTACGTCAACTGCATGTGAGAGATAAGTCTATTACGAAATATATATATGTATATGTTTCATTGTACTTCAATTTTTTAAGAACCTATCGTTCCTTTTGGGATCATTTGTGTTTTACAGTGCCCAGTGGAAGTGTTAAACAGTGAATTCTGAGGAAGACAGTGAAAGTGCATATTTAAAAAAAAATCCAATTTTCCGGAAAAGTCGTTCCGAACTATTAATTTCGTGCTGTGGGTTCCTTCAAAACCCGAAGTTGCTGAGTCGTTCGTGTGGCATATGAATTGGCCAATCAGAACAATTGTGCTCAAGACCTGAAGAAAAGGTATAAATAAAAGTACCTTAGAAGAATTTTGGCATTTTTTTTTGGGGGTTTTACAGTGCTCTAGTGAAGTGTTAAACAGTGAATAATAAGTGAAAATTCTGAAAAACATTCCAAAGGAACACATATTTTGAGGAAAAGTTAAACATTTTCTGAAAAAGTCGTTCCAGACTATTAGTGTCGTGTTGGTGGTTCGTGGAAAACAATTTCAGTTCAATTTCAATTTTTATTTGTTCCAAAAAACTTATTCTATATACATATAGCGTCTTAAGACTACTACTTACATTCTATACAAAGTATTATTCTATTATACTAAGTATTTAAAATAAACTACCCTTTCGATATAAATTAAGCCGCAGCTTAGCTGCGAACAAGGCAATCAATAACGTTATATCTCTCAGCTATGCAAAGCATATTTTCCCAAAAAGGAACAAAAAAAGGAACTACTAAACTACTTAAAACTATAAATTAAAAATACTTAAAACTAAATAAAAATAAATAAATACTTATAACTAAAATACGCTCATTGGGCGGTATTATATACCGTATCAGCCAAATTAAATGTACCCAATCTCCTATGGTAAAATAGGAGCAGATCGCCGCTATACAAAAGTCCCTCGCTATGCAACTTCAGTAGACTGACAGGAGGTTTATAATTAGATTCGAGAATTCTTCCCGTGCTATCCTCAAGCGTAATGCTCCTACTGATTAGCTCATTAGGCAAATCAGCACACTTTTCCAAAAAGAGCAGCGCTCGACCAACCAGGAAAGCATCTAATCTACCAAATTTGGCAACCCCGTACACGGTGGCATTCGAAGGCCTCCTTATAGTCCCGTTCGGAGAATAGTCGGGCGCAGACCCAAGCAACTACTCAAAATCCGTCTCTCCCATATCCTAAGCCTCTCCATCTGATGAGAGGATATCTCAAACCAAACTGGGAAGGCATAGGATAAAAGAGGTCTCATAATTTGCGCATATAAAAGTAGGCGCACTCGGTCCGAAAGACCACGCCTTCGGCTCATAACCCGGAGGTATAAGTGGAGAATTCCCTTTACCCTGCCCAGGACGCGATCGACGTGTCTGTGAAACTCAAAGTTTTCCTGGAATATCACACCGAGGTAGTTGATATTATCCATCACTGCTATGACTCTTCCCCCTATTTCCAAATTTGGAACGAAAGACCTTGAACTTGGGAATAGGAACTTTCTTTTGCCCTTGAAAATTATGGCCTCGCACTTGGCCACATTCAGGTTCAGCTTCCACTTTTCAAAATATTGTGAAAGAACCACCAGGTAGTCATTTAACCTCGAGTTAACAGTCTTAGGACCAGAAGTGGCCACAAGGATATCGTCCGCATAAATTAAGAGCAGGTCACCTCGGCGTGGTCGCGGAACGCCACTCAAAAAAATATTAAACAGAACAGGACCCAAGAGTGAACCCTGAGGAACTCCAGCCGCAACCGGTTTGCGATCCGAGAGCGTATCTCCAACTCTGACTCTAAACGTGCGACCACTAAGGAAGTTCGCAATCAGCCTGCAAGTACTGGCGTCAAAACCTGAAGACAACATTTTAAAGAAAATGCCGTCTTGCCAGACGGAATCAAAGGCCCTGGCAAAATCCAAACTGGCCGCTATGGTAACATACCTCCTATTTAGAGCTCTCGCCACATGATCCCCCAGAACAACGAGAGCATGGGAAGTAGAAAGTCCCCGCCGGAAACCAAACTGGTGGTCATTGAGGACATTCTCATCATCAATAAAGTCCGAGATCCTGGAGAGCAGGAAAGACTCGAACAGTCTACCGAACGGAGAGAGTAGCGAGATAGGCCTATAGCTCTCACACAATTTAGGGTCGGATCCATTCTTATGGACTGGAACCGTGGCCGATTCCTTCCAGGCAGACGGAAAATACCCCAAATTTATGCAATGGTTGAAGATAACCGCAATTATTCTCCAAAAATTCTCATGGGTCTTTCGGATGACAGTATCAGGGATGCCATCCAGTCCGCTCGATTTCTTGTTTGGCCTCTTCCTGGTTACCGCACCAACCTCACCAGCACTCACAAATCCATTTGAACTCCAACGGGAATGTCCACTCCCCACAGAGCCATCAGCAGTGAATTCACTACCGAAGGATACAGCCGGGGTTATATTATCTAATGTCCTGTCCTCACGACTTCCTCATCGAAGACAGAGGGATAGGAAGGCTGTAATGCCCGAACTTCCCCCAGGAAGTGCTCCGATAAAAGGTTTGCCTTTCCAAGGTCATCCACAATAGGTCTGTTATTTGCGTCCAAAAGTTCAGAAACAGAATTTCTGGTGCATATCCCGGCAACAGCTTTAACTTTTCGAAATGTCGTGTTGTCAACGCGAATTTCGCCCAGGAATCTCTCCCACTCTTGCTGCTCAGCGACAAAAATGGCGCCACGGATTATCCTGTCCATGTTGCGAATTATTGCCCTAAGGGTGATTCTTCGACCAGGGTCACCAGTCCTGTCCGCTATCCTTACTAATCGCTTCTTCTCCCCAATAAAATGGATAATGTGATCGGGGAGTTTCATAAGTTTCCTACCACCGACTGGAATCCTCGGAGTGGAGAACTCTACAGCCCCGCGATAGGCCGAGCTGAGGTGGTTCACCGCCATGTCTATTTCCTCGCAAGAAACGTTACGGTCAATAGGAAGTAAGTTTCCATCCAAACTCTGTCGCAATTTTTGATTGAAATTCCTTTTGCTCATCCTGCTGTAATTTATGATCGATGCGGGCTCTTTCGTAGCCATGACAGTTTCGTTCAAGACGACCTCCACTGCCCTATGATCAGATCCGCAATCCAGTGTTCTCAGGCCAGAACCGTCAGGATACTGCACTGAGAGGCCTGAGATCATAATTAAGTCAATATGTAAATGACCTGGAATTCAAACCGAAGCGCGTTGGTCCACATGTTGGCGCAACAGTCACATCTGGACAGCTAATCAGAAAATCGAAAAGTGTACGCCCGGGAGTGTTGGTCGTATCACCCCCCCCAGCTGTTGTGCTTTGCGTTCAGGTCTCCACCGATCAAGAGATCACCGTTGCGAGCAAGGGCACGTAAAGGTTCGAAGGACTCAACGGCGAATGTATCACCAGGCCGACAATACAAGGACACAACCGTAAGCGTTGATCCATCATTTCTCGAAATCCGAACACATGTGTTCTCCACACACCCTAAGTCCAGGATCACCCTTTCGCACCGGAAAGAATTTCTGAGCAAAACTGCCGTACCACCTCCGCGACCCAGTAATCTATTTTAACTAAAAATCGAGTAACCTGCATAGTCCAAGTTGTGACATGGAGAGAGCTTGTGTTCCGCCAATAGGAGAATGTCAGGGCAATGCTCATCCAAGAACAGTCCAAGAAGATGTCTCTTGTGGCGGGACACAAGAGAATTGATATTGGCAAAGATACATTTGATAAAAATACTCATTTCCGGAAAGCAAGCAGCAGTCCCACAAGTGCAGATGTCCTGTCAGCGTCACTAGTAAGTTTCGCGTAGTCCTCCGAGAAACTTCCCACCCTCGATAAGCAGGCCATAAAACCATTTCCCAATAACCGCGTGCATTCCGCATCAATACTTCCAAATTGGGTCCTTGCCGTCCCCATGGAGATACCACTAGTAGGTGCCGAGATGGCACTAGAGAGAGTGGGGTTCAGAGCGGCAGCGTAAGACACCCCACTTCGAATCCCACGGGAACATTGGGGGAAGGATTTCCGTTCCGAAACACGAATTTCCTTTGCCTCTTTTCTTTTCGAGACAATCTCCTTCCTTCTAGGGCACTCCCTGGAACTGGCAGCATGATCCTTCCCGCAGTTAGCACACTTAAGCACATAGCCTTGGGAATGCTTGATCTCCCCTGTCACCGGATCACGGGAGAGACAAACCTCAGAATCCTCGCCCTTACGAGGTATGGAACTAGCTCCTGGTCCGTGTTCACCAGCGCACTTTACGCAACGGTAAGGTAATCCACAGTAGGAAGACACATGCCCAAAACGTTGGCAGTTGTGGCACTGCGTCACCCCCTTCTTCCTATCCTTATGCATCCGGACTTTACAGTGTAGGATGTACTTAACTTTATAAAGTGCACCGATATTGCTATCACGCGTCAAGTGTACTAGCCACTTGTTGTTCTCTAACTTGGAGACCCTAACGACGCTAAGACCAAAGTTGAGTTCGCCCAGGCCGAGCACAACGACCTTTTCCTCGTACGTGTCCGAAAGGCCACAAATTACCACCGAGAACGGAGCCATTTCTCTCGGGGTGTAGGTATAAAACCCAATTTTCTGCTCTGAGAACATTCGCCTAACTTTCACAAAATCGCTCAAGTTGTATACTTTAACATTAGTCACCGTACGGTTGACTATTATAATCGAAAAATGTTTGTGTCCTAACAAACTAGCAACCTTGTCAGTCACAATTTTTACACTAACGTTATAAGTTGAAATTTCAGGTATCTCACCGCTGCTACCGCCTTTTTTGCTGTTTCCCACGGTTGAATCCGACTTTGTGTTAGAACCGCCAGCTGGTTTCTTCTTTGCCCCGGTCTCATTGGGCTGTGGTTCGTGGAAAACCAGAAGTTGTAGTGTCCTTTATAAGTGTGAGATTCACATATAAGGCACTTGATTTGTAAAGACAGTGACTTTAATGACATTTTGTGGAGATAAATAAATTTTTGTGCTAAGTCCTTATAAGTGTGTGATTCGCATATAAGGCATTTGGTTTATAAAGACAGTGACTTTATTATTTATTTTTATTGTGGAGATAAACAATTGTGAAAAATTTGGTACGAGTGCTGAAGGGGAATTTCAAGCGGAGCTGGTGGAGCCTAGGCAAGTGGCTGAGGTTGGTGCAGGCATGGATCCACCCATGGGGGGTGGTGACAAGAATGCTCTGAAGAGGGGAAGAGAGGCAGACATGGTTCCGGCCTCCGAACTTCAGGTTTTGGAAAGGCGGCTGCGTCAGCTCGAATGCCTGGTGGCAGAAAAGTCGGAGGAAGTTCGGAGGTGCAATG